>RYZW01000634.1:0-13780 GCA_004367215.1 Colletotrichum trifolii
TAGTAGAAAAACTATAGCTAAATAATAACTTAGGACTAGATATTAGGATCTAAATAAATATAATTTAGGTATACTATAAAGTCTTAGGGATCCTAGTTCCTTTTTAGTTTTCTAGCTATAAAAAAGTTTCTATTATTTATTAGATTTTAAAGTTTAAATAAGAGTAAACTAGATATTACTTCTATTTATTTATTTTAAAGAAATCCTAATTAATTTTTAATTTTCCCCTTATCTAATAGGTTTAGGTGTTATACTTTTTTCTTTTACTTAAGAATTCATTAGGGAAGGGGAGAGGTTTCTTTTAAAAAGTAGAAGTTATATAAGTAGACTCTAAAAAGGTAGTAGTAGTATTAGGGGAAAGTTCTAACTCTTTCTCTATTAACCTAGTAATTAATATTATAATTTTCTTATAGAATAGGGTAATAGTTATATTTAGATATTATTATAATAACTCTTCTATAGTAATACTAGTTATAAAAGTCTTTTAGGGGGTATTAAATCTTTCTATTTTATAATAATAATTAGCTTTAATACTTAGTTATAAATCTTTATTAGGAGCTATATTCTACTAATAGTATCTCGGGGACTATAACTAGTAAGGAATAGTATTTTATTTTAGTTTTTCTATTTANGTTTTTCTATTTAATAAAGAGCTATATTTAACCTAATATTTCTTATACTTAGGAGTAATACTTTACTAATTAGTATCTCTTCTTAACTAGTAAGGAACTATACTTAACCTAATATTACCTATATAGGGAATAGGTCTAAGTTCTAAATATACGAAAAGCTAAGTTTAGGCTATAATTTAGCTATAAGGAGTATAAATATTATTTATTTAGAACTAAAGAGTAAAAGAGAAGTTTTCATAAAAAGTATAAAAAGTCTATTTAAAAGCAATACTAGAAGCTTACTAGTAGCTTACTAATACCTAACTTCTTAGGTATAGTTATCGGGACTTAGGTAAAACTAGAGTTAACTAGCTAGGCGTAACCTATAATAATACTACTTCTATTAATTTATTTTAGAAAACTCTAGTTAACTTTTAACTTTCCTTTAATCTAGTAAACTTAAATAATATATTCTTTTCTTTAACTTAAAAACTTATTTAAAAATAAGAAAAGTCTTTTTTAAAACGTAGAAACTATATTAATAGATTCTAGGGCGGTAGTAAAAGTACTAAAAAGAAATTCTAATTCTTTTATTACTAATTTAATAATTAATACTATAATTCTCTTATAGAATAAACTAATAACTATATTTAGATATTATAATAATAATTCTTCTATAGTAATATTAGTTATAGAAGTCTTTTAAAGAATAATAGTTCTTTCTATTTCATAATAATAATTAGCTTTAATACTTAATTATAGATCTTTATTAAGAACTATACTTTACTAACAATATCTTAGAACTTATAATCAGTAAAAAATAGTATTTTACCCTAGTTTTTCTATTTAATAAAGAATTATATATAACCTGATATTTCTTATACTTAAAAGTAGTAATATACTAACTAGTATCTTTTTTGAAATAGTAAGAAGCTATACTTAACCTAGTATTGGTTATGTAGTAGATAGATTTTAGTTCTAAATATATAGGAATTTAGGCCTAAATTATAATTTAGCTTAAAAAGAGTATACGTACTATTTTTAGAACTAAAGAATTAAAAAAAGGTTTTCGTAAAAAGTATAAAAAGTCTACTTAAAAGTAATACTAGGGACTTACTAGTAGCCTACTAGTACCTAGCTTCTTAGGTATAGTAGTTAGGATTAGGTAGAGCTAGAGTTAACTAGCTAAATATAGCTTGTAATACTTAGAAGGTTCTTTAGTATTTAATAAAGAGTTTTGCTAATAAATAGTATTTATAAGTATCATAAAAACCTTATTTATAGAGCATTTAAGTTCTATTTCAGTTGAAGTAACTGAAGCTATAGCGTTTATAAAAGCCCTACGGGTAGGTCTTTAGTAGTTTATAGGAAACTTCGAATCTTTCGAAAGAATCTTTTAGAAGGGTTGTGTTTCTTTAGCGTTTTTCTTAGTACTATTCATAGGGCTCTTAGATCCGTTTTAAAATTCTTCGAGGTTTTTAGAAAGGTTAAGTATAGTATTCTTTCTGAAAAGCTTTTTAGTAAAGTTATTTTGTATATAGATATCGATTTCCTTATAGTTCTCGTCTCAAATATTAGCTATAAAAGCTTAAAAGATAAAAGGCTTTTCTAGCTTTAAATTAGACTTTCGCTATTCTAATTATATATGGAAAATAAATGATGAAAGTATTATAAAAATAGGTTTTTAATCTTAACTATTAACATTAGTACCTATATTAGCTAACTTCAATAAGTAGCTTTTAAAAGTACTAATGGACTTAGTAAGAGAATTATAATTTTCGAATTTTATAGTATAAAATTCGAGATATAGCTATTAATAGACAGTAGGACTAGTACTTTTATAACTACCTTTTAAAGTAATTATAGCTATATAGGGGTTCTAAAAATCAAAAATCAAACTTGAAGGCTTTACTGTAATATTTTGTCAAATAAGTAATAGAGCTTGAACCTTTCATAATTCTAATATAACTTTATAGGCTTCTTCGTTTTCGAAAAGATCGAATACATTAAGAAGCTTAAAATACAGTTTTAAAGAGTAAAACTCGGTAAACTAGTTTTTAGCTATTATAAGCCTTTATTTTTCGGGTTTTAAATAGCTTATAGTAACTTTAATAGTATTAGCTATAAGTTGAAATATAGCGAAGTAAATAACTAAAAAGCTCTATAAATAGCTAAGATTTTAGCTATAAATAGGCTAAAATACTACTCGATAGCTAAGTAGTAATACTGATATAGAAGATCAGTAAATAGCCTAAATACTACTCGATAGCTAAGTAGTATTACCGATATAATAAATCGGACTTTTAGAAACTAAAAATACTACTAAATAATTCCAGTAACAATACTTATATGGAAGATGAGTAGTTCAATTTTCAAACTATCGATTTTGATTTAAGTAAGTCGAAAATATCGAATAAGTACCCTATAAAAGCAATAGGATAATATCGAAATAGTAACTCTAGTGTTACTAGTAAGTCGAAAAGAGGAGGTTCAGATAAGTAAATATATGCAATATTAATATAGTGAATATTATATTAGCTAATATAAATAGTCGAGTTTTTTCGAGATATATTAGATAATTCGATTATTGAGTTTCGCTCAATTCGATAAAATAGACCTCGAAATTCGATAGAATAATATTAATAACAAAACCCTAGACTTATAACTTATTACAAAGTAGGTAAGTAAGTAGCCTGTATCCAGTAAAGTAATATTTTACTTTAAAGATATATATACTAGATATTCTTAGGGGGAGAGAGAATATAGTATGAAAGAGTGAATAATAGTTATATTTAGTAAAAGAATATTATAGTTGGTTTTTCTAAATATATACTAAAAGATAGTATAGAAGCCTTCTTTTATAGTACTACGCGTAGTTCTAGGATATTCTAATTAGTAATTGTTAGAATACTCTAGTATATAGGCTTGCGTAAGTAATTACGAATGCTAAAATTAACTACTAGTAAGTAACCTATAAAAAGAACGAGGTAGAATATTCTAGAGAATGTTTAACGGTAAGTCGAGTATTACTATAGAGTAAATACCTATAGCCTAACGTTTTAACACTAAGATTACTAAATATTTTAATCTTAAATAAAATTTAATTCGACTAATACTACTTCTAGTAGTATCTTTTATTATAAATAGTAGTTAAGCTACATTTTTGAGAATTTATATGTATTAGATATAAATCAGTTTAATTCTTTATATTTTCATTATGATATGACTAGATATTTAAATTATGTACTTTCTACTTTTAGGATACTTTATAAATCCCTAATAAGAATATTATAATACTATAAACTATGTAATTTAATATATTAATAAAATAAATTTCCTACTATTATAATTTAGAAATTTGAAACGTTTTAATAATATAATTTAAATAATCTTAGTTACTAGAAATACTTCTCTAATAAATTATAAGGAAACTAAAAGATTAAGTTATAGTTATATTTCCTCTCTATCTAGAAAGTTAGTTAAATAGAAAGTTATTCGATAGAATACTATTATAACATTAATGATAAAAATAGAATTTCTTAGTTTTAAATGTATTTAAAAACAAACTATAATACTAGAAATATTATTTATAAAAGTTAAGCTTAACTTTAGAGACATAAGGAGAATCTATTATAATAACTACTACGCTATTAGATTGGGAATTCTAGAGAATAAGTATTTATTAACTAGACTTTAATCTCTAAGTATTTAATAAATATAGCTATACTAAGAATATTTGAAAAAAGGTTTTAAAATAGTCTATATATTTGAAGATTTAATATTGGCAAATAAGTTTATAAAGAATCTAATTTAAGTAGAATATTCCAAATTTAGAGTAGTCTTAAATTCTATAGATTTATAAATAATATTTTCTATATTAGCTAAAATAAATGAAAAGGTTTTCTTAAATAATGATCATTTATTTGAATAATATGTATAAGTAATCTAAATGTCTATTTTACCCATTAGTAAAACATCTTTGTAATAATAATATAAAAAAAGAAAATAGTAATACTCATTAAACCACTTATAAAGAACAAAACCTTTTAATTATAATTTTATTTAACTAAGAATAAACTACTTCGATTTAGGTTTCTAAGTAAGTAAGTAATAATCAATGATTAATATATAAAGATTAACCTAGAAAAGTATAAAGAATTATTTATAATTTCTAAAAGTAGGAATACAAATAAAAGCTTATATTAAAAATAAAAAGAACTTACTAAACCTAGTAGCTAAAATACTACTACTAAAGCTATAACTCCTAAACTTTTCTATAATTAACCAAAGTATAGTATTTTAACTAATAAGAAACCTAGTTAGAATTACAAAATATTTAGGAATATAACTATTAGTAACGCTATACTATAAAGTATACGTTAACACCTAAGGCGCGTATACCTCTATATATAATTCGGTATATATATCTATATGCCCTATAAGCGTAAGGTATATATAGCTATATACCCTTATACCCCCCTAGCGATACCTATTACTAGCTATAGCTGAGTCCTATAGTAGTAATAAGTAACTACTATACTATAGATCTAGAGTTTTATATACTTATATATAAATATGTAATATAATAATAATAATAACAAATACTAGACCTTTTTATACTTATATAATAAGATTATATATAATATATATTACCCTCTAGATAAACTAATACTAATTAGTAGTTAACTTATTTATTACTACTATACTATAGATTGGTAAAGTTTTTACGTGAGAAGAAGTAATTATGACTTTTACTTGAAAATCCTAAGTAAGATAAGAGATCGTAAATATCGACTTAGATATTTCATAGATATTACTTTACTTTTATCCCTAGTAAAATACTTCTAAGTTAATATATTAACTTTACTCTATAAAATACTAAAAATATATACTATACTCTTTAGTATATACTAGAAAATACTTAGTAAATATAATACTTTTTAGAGTATTACTAGATATTATAGTATATAAGATTTATAATATCCTATACTTCTTATACTTAAGAAACCTATATAATATCTCGAAAACCCCTATTCTTCTTAAAAATTATTTTTCTTTTAAAAACCCTATACTCCTTATTAAAATATCTAAACTATACCTTAACCTAAATACTAAAAAAAGCCCTAGTATACTAATAGCTTAAGTAATAGCTCAAGTAACCCTAGGTAATAAATATATAATCCTAGACTATCTTTAATTACTTATTAATATAAATCTATTCAGAAAACCTTTTAAAATCAAATATAATAAACTTATACCAGCAAATACTATAGATATTACTATTCTTATAGTATTTTACATTAACTAATACAAGTATATAAAGATCTATAAGTATAAGCTCTTTAACTATTTTAAGATAGATTTCAATACATAGCCTATAGGAATATAAGAACTTATTAATAATAATATAATCTAGTACTTTTAAAACTACTTTATTAACTATAAGATAAAAATCAAGAAAAATAGTAAAAGAATCTACTTTATACTATACTACCTTACCTAATCTAAATATTTCAAATACTAGACTATTAAAAAGCTTAATAAAACTAAGAAATTTTTCCTTAGCTTTAAATATAACTTTAAAGATAACTAGAAGTAGCTCGAGAACTTTATTAATATACTAAACTTTATAATACTTTCCTATAATATTAAACCTAAAGCTAAAGCTATAATACCTATAATTAAAGCTTAGTTAATATTTAAAAACCTTATATAGTATACTTAGTAACCTTTACTACTTATATAAAATACCCCGCTTTATCTACTACTTATATATAATACGTAACCTCTACTACTACTAGCAGGACTACTAATCCCCGGGTAATATAGTATAACGAATTCCTACTACTAGGAGAATAGTACAGAGACCCCCTACTAAGAGGAAACACGCTAAAATAATAGTAACGCGTAATATCCCTATCCTAAATACTCCTTATACCCTTCCCCTATTCCCATATTTAAAAACTCATCTACTAAATATACTATAAACCTTATAAAATTATACAACAAAAGTATAAAATATAATAGAAAACTTGATAATATTCTTAAAACTAAAATCTATATCTTTTAAAACTATTATTTTAAACTTAGTATCCTATACTATATATAAACTAGAATCTTCTCTATTATATTAAAAGATTAAGCTTTTAATTTTTATTTTAACAACCTCACAAATACTAACTAAAACCTTAACTTTAACTAAATAGCTAGGTAAATTAAAGAGTATTTCAAAAACAATAAAATCTACTAGATTTACTTCTCTAACTAGCAAAATATTACTCTTAGGAGTATAATAACTAAAAACCCTAACTAGAGTAAAAAAGAAGCACTCGAGATACTTATTATAAAACTTACTAACTTCTAGAAGATATTTAAGGCTAACTAGTATACTAATAAAACTTTCTATAACTAACTTATAAATATATACCGTAGTATACTAGAGTACTAATTAATACTTTTTAACCCTATACTAATTTCCTAGAATCTCTATAACTAGTTATACTTAACTATAAGTAATACTATAATACTCTAAAAGTTATAATACTTTTAGAGTATTAGAAATAATAGTAATATACTTTAGGAATAGTTTTAGATTAATTATATATATAATATACCTCGAAGTAATACTTAAAGTTATAACTATATTACTAGCTACTCCCTATTATTTTAGAGTAGATATTACTTTCCCTTAACTTTTATATATACTTATACTAATAAAAAATACTATATATATAGTAAAATAAATTACTAGTCGACGAAGTATACTTTTGAGGAGTAGTATACTTTATATAATAAATATAAGTTAACTACTAATCTAAAAATACTCTCTCTAGTAGTATACTAAACTTTTCTCGCTAAATATAAAAATATAGATAACCTTAATAATAATTTCTAAGTACCCCTAAGAGATAATAGAAATAAAAAGCTTATTACTTAATACTAGACATAATATAACTCCGAGGACTATACCCTTATTACCCCTATAATATCTAATACCCCTAAGTAGTTCTTTACGTTATATTTTAGTAAGTATCCTACTACTATAAATAGAAGTAACATTACTTAAATCTTCTAAAATTAGGTAATACTATATATTTTTACTAAGTTAAATACTATTCCCCCTAAAATTACTAAAAATATAGATATAGCTTCTATATCTACTTTTATACTTAAAAGCTATTACTTCATTACTATCTTTCAAAAGATCTTACTTAACTTAAATATTACTAGTTTCTTAACTACTAAATACTCCTAGTTTATAGCTCTTAAGTAAATAGTTAACTTTTCTATAATTCTTATATTTCTATAAAGTGAACTAGTTATAATCTATTTTAGTAGTACTACTTTAATGATAATACTTAGAATAGTTAATATTCTTATATTACTTAGTATTATCACGTTTTATATAATACTATATAATACCCCTTTTTTATTCTACTTTATGGATATAGATCGCTTTAGTATAATATTTAATAATATATATAACTAGCTTTACTAGGGTAAAAAAGTTATACTTATTATTTGAAAATAGAGATATCTATAAATACTCCTCGATAAAGAGAAAACGCTTATTTCTACCTACTTTATAGAGTTAGAAATATAGAGATTCTACTATTAATTCAAATACCTAGCTATAGTATACTTCTATAATATCTTTACTAAAGTAAGATATCCTATTAAATACTATACCCTTAAGGCTCTTAAGTAATACTATTACTAGTACTAGATATATAGTACTACCCCCTCCTACTTTTATTTTACTATATAAAAAAATATTAAATTTAACTTTAAGGTTATTATTAATATTATCTTTATTAATAGCTACCCTATACTCTATATTATTAATACTACTATAATATTTAATATTACTTACTTCTTACTAAATATCTTAGTAAAAATAATATAAGAAACTTTTAAAGTATACTAAATTAATTCTTATTAAAGCTTTCTAGATTTTATTACTACTAATATAGGAATAATATTTTAATCTAAAGAGTTTAGATTAGAAGTAAAAGCTATAGGATTGATAATTATAGGATTAATAGTTTGAATAATATTTATTGAAGTATATAATAGTATTAATAAAGTTAAATATTACTATACTTTCTTCTACTAAGTATATAAGATTTATTATAATAAAACCTTTATAGTAACTTGAGAAGTATCCTTTTAAGTAGTATATAAAGTAATTAATAATACTACTAAGCTAAATAGCCTCGTGCTTATATTACTTATTTTTAATGTATACCTATGTTTCATAGATAACTCTATACTTTCCCTAGATATTATTACCTATACTTATACTATTTAGAAAATAATAGAAGTAGTCTACTATACCTATACTAAATATACTATTAATATAGCTTTAGTAATATATAATAGCTTTAATATCTTATATATAATAGCTTTCCTATTTTAGCCTCTTATATATATATAGCGAGAAAAATATAGTTAGTAAAACCCTTTTTATTTTATTATTACTTACAACGAGATATATATTCTTAAATTCCTTTAAAACCTTTAAGAGTTTCAAATAATAACTATAAAACTATACTTTAAAAATAACTAAATATTCCTATTAATACTATTAATAGTAATATTACTAAGTATAAATAATTACTTTATAAGTATCCTAGATCTTAATACTAAAGCTTTTACTAGAAATCTAATATTACTAAAAGATATACATTTCTATAATAATATCGCAATTCTATCTATTATTATCCCCGAAAACCCTAGAATGCCTATTAGATACTATAAAATACTATTATTATATATAGTAGTAACTCTATTACTATTAATAATAATCTTTTACTTCTTCGAGTTATTAATAATACTTATTATATACTTTTTAACTTTAAATACTAGTTAGTTATTGCTCTAACTTAGAGACTTAACTATAAACCTTATTTTATAGTATACTCTATAACTAAAAAATAGTTTAATATAGCTTTCTCTCTTATCTTCTACAAAAAGGGTATTATTATAATACTAGGCCTACTATTCAAGGAATTAATTAAAAAGGAGGTCAAGAGTATTATTACTAATAGTATTATTAAGATTATTAAATTTAATCTTATTTTCTATAAAAGTTATAAGTATTTTAAGTTATATATTATTAATAAGATTAAGAATAAGGATATAAATAAGGTATATAAGAAGTTACGCCTTATAATCCAAGGTTTTAATAATGATAGCAAGTTCGAAATATTAATATAATTACTAATAATCTAATAGAGTAGCTAATAGTTAATTTTAGTTATAACTTTAGCTCTCCTCTAGTATAAAGGTATAATAATATAGTTTCAAAATATTACTCAAGCTTATACCTAAGCTAAAATAGAACTCATAAAGCGTATTATAGCTAACTTACTATCCTATTTTAAAAAGTAATACCCTCTAGATTATATAATAATTATTATTAAACTATTATACAACCTCGCTAAAACTAGTATTTACTAGTAAGTAACCTATTCTGAGTACTATAAAGAGTAGTTATAAATAGAAGTATCTNTATAAATAGAAATATCTATATATCACTTATATTTCCTCATCTTATATTATACTAATAATAACTTTAACCTTATAAATATATAAACTAATAATACTTTTAACTTCTCTACTAATACTACTTTTTTATACTATAAAGATAAGGAGCTCTAAAAAGCTTTATTTAAAATAAAGCTAAAACTAACCTTTATAGTAACTATTTTTCTAGTATTTAACAGAAATATCTTAAACCTCGATAGTAATACCCTCTACTTATACTAAAAATACTAAAAATAAAAACTAATACCTATTAATACTTATACTATACCTAAAGTACTTAAGAAAACGTATATTAAATAATATATATAAGGAATATATTTTACCTTTATATACTAACCTGAAATATTATTCAACTTCTTATATATTATATAAAAGTAATAGCCCTCTATTAATAATACTACTATTCTAAATAAGTATTTTAAGTAATAAATCAAGTCTTTTTACTATAGCTTTAATTTTATACTACTTAACTTCTTAAAAATATACTTCTATATTTTTATTAATAACTCTTTTACTAATAATACTAACTTCTTTTCTTAACTAGGATTCGTAATAATCCTAAACTAAAAAATAGTAACTAGTAATAACTAGTTTAACTTCTATAATAACTTTATATACTATTTTTCTACTAAAAATAAAAGAATTACTAGGAATATATTTATTTTAGAAATTTATATTATAATAACTAGTATAGACTTCGTATATATTATTACTATAATACTTGAGAAGATTTTTAAATACCGAAACTTCCCTTATATCCTAAAAATTATCTATACTAATTTATACTTATTCTACGAATATTTCATAAAGCTTAGTACTACTAAAGAGAAATGTCTAATAATTAATATTATAGTATTAAAGTAGTTATATAAGTATTAAAAGCTTTATAAAATACGGTAAATCAATAGAGATAATAATATCGCCAATACTTTCACGAAAAGTACCCCAAATTATACCCTTAAGAGATTTATTAATTCGAACTATATAACTATTTAAATAGAGGGATAGGTAACTCGAGTAGAGTAGATAATACAGGTATTTAGATATTATTAAGTAAAGGGTAAAAAGATTATTTTTAATACTATTGTACGCTTATTATCTATACTATTTCTAATAGTATTTTTAGTATACGATTATAGTATTTTTAGTACTAGCTTTTATATATAAATAGAGGCATATAAGGTATATAGTAAAAAGAAAGAATTACTAGTATTAGTCACGCTATATTGCAAAACATATATTAACACCTAAGGTATATACACCTCTATACGCAATTCGGCATATATGTCTATATGCCCTATAGGTATAGGGTATATATAGCCGTATACTCTTATACCCCCCTAGTAATACCCGTTACTAGCCGTAGCTAAGTACCATAGTAGTAGTAAGTAACTACTATACTGTAGATCTAGAGCCTTATATGCCTACGCGTAAGCACGTAACGTAATAATAACAATAACGAATACTAGACCCTTTTATACCCATACGACGAGATCACGTATAACGTATATTACCCTCTAGATAAACTAACAATAACTAGTAGAGAATAGTTGACTAAATAGTATTACTTAAAACTCTCAAATAATAAAAAGTTAAAATATTTAAATGATAGAAAGTTATATAATAATTAAAGTCCTAGTAATAAAATTAGATATATTTCTATTTTTCAAAAAAGTTAATTCAAACCTTTTTTATTATTCGAATTTTAGTTTAAGTTAAGTAAGTTTCTTAGAATTTCTTCTTTTTTTATTTTTTAAATAGAAGAAAATAAACCTAATATTAAAATCCTAATATGAAATGTTCATTCTATTATTATTAAAAATCTAGGGGAAAGGCTAATAGCTTACTCTCTACTATAATTATTAGTAAATATTAGTTATATTAAAAGTCTTTAATCTATTTAATCGTATACTTCTTGGGAACCCTTTAAAGGAAACTATACCTAGTAGTTAGCTCTTACCTCATTTTAGTTTATAAATACTACTAGTTCTAAGGAACTATTTAAATAGAGAAAACCTCAAGTAGTAAGATATAGTTAGTTAATATAATAGCTGATAAATATAGAAAGTATATAAAGGGAAAGTATAAGCTTATATCTATCGTAATTACTCTTTAAAGATTATAGTTACGTAGTACTAATACTAGCTAGCTAATAGTATTTATTACTAGCTATTAATACTAGCCGTTAATGCTAGTAGTCGCTAGCTATTAATATTAATAATCACTAGCTATTAGTAGCTATTAGTAAATACTAGTAGCTAGTAGTAGTTATTATATATAGTTTACGTAATCGGAAGGTATATAGCTACTAGTTATACTTACTTGCTATAAGATTCGAACCTACTACTCTTATTATAATAGTAAAAGCTAGCTAGACGTTAAACTACTACGTCAAGCAGGTTATTAGTAAATATATTCCTTCCTAAAATATAATTTTAGCTTTCCTATTACCCCTATTAATTACTATAGCTAGCCCCTAGTTAATCTTAAGCTAAACCTTTTATAGCTATTATAGCTAGTATACCTACTCGTATTAACTTTTTCGTAGATTATAAATAACTAATAATTCCTTCTATAATAACTCCACACTTTTATACCGTTATACTCTTATACTCTTAAACCCTTATACCTTTATAGTTATTAATATATAATTCGAATATCTTGAGATATTTAATTACTACCAACTATAGGTATTCTATTGAAATATTTATCACGACCTCGATATTTGCGACTTTAATATTCTTACTAAGCTTTACTTATTTCTAAGATAAGATTTTATATTACTAATATGAAAATTCTCTATTACTAATACAAGTTAACTTATAATTTCTATGTAAATATAGTAGGATTTAACTTATTCTTTTAAGTAAATAATTTTAATATATAAAGTATAGCTAATATATAAATACTATAGATATAAATATAGATCATCCTAATGTAAATCAATAGTTTTTGAAGTTTCTATCATTATATTACTATAATAGTCTAAAGTATTTAGTAACCAGTAGTATAGTAGGCTATTAATATTAAAATATTATTTAATTAATACTTAATCCCTAATATCATTAGTCTAGTATAATAAACTCTAGGTTAATTAGGTAATATTCTTTTAAGAATCTATAAATTATTTATTAATTATAGTATTTAGGAGAATCTTATTAAAGTTTACTTTAATACAATAATAGTTTTAGCTATACTAGCTATAGTTAGATATCTCTATACTGATTTTATCGTTTCTTTTTATTAGTAATTATATAGATTTCGAGGAGATCCTAGTTCTATTATAAAAGATATAGAAGAGTAATAGATAATAGAATACTTAGTTTTTATAAGTATTCTATTTTATTCTTATTCTAAGAGATTTATAAAAACTCTTAACTTTATCACTCTCATAGTTATTTTTGGCTTTATCTATTAAGGTTTAGTTTAGATAAAGCTTTCCCTAATTATTATTATAAGGTCTTCTATTATTATAGGATTAAATATTAGAATTAGGGGTAGAATTGTCTATAATAATAGGTAATTTTATTACTATTTTAACTAGTTATAAGCTAGTATTAGTATAAATACTATTATTAGGTAAAATTTATAGTTAAATCTATATATAGGGTAAAGAGCTT
>RYZW01000634.1:14617-27749 GCA_004367215.1 Colletotrichum trifolii
AACCCTATAGTAATAGAAGACCTCGTAGTAATAGTCTATATAGGGAAAGCTTTATTAAAACTAAGGCTTAATATATATAGCTAAAAGTAATTATTAAGGTTATAAGGTTAAGAATTTTTTTGAACTTCTTAAAAATAGAATAAAATAGAATACTTGCTTTGAGATATAAGAGTTAAGTATTCTATAATTCATTATTTTTCTGTAATTTTCATAATAGAACTAAAATTTCCTCGAAATCTATATAGCTACTTATAAAAAGATAATTTCAAGATAAGTATAGAGATATCTAGCTATAATTATTATAACTAAAGATTAGTATATTAGATTGGGTTTTAATAAAATTATTCTGAATACTATAATTAAAAAGTAGTTTATAGATATTTAAAAGAAAGTCGTCTAGCTATCCTATAAGCTACTATGCCGAGCTAACGATATCGGCGACTAGGTATTAATTAGATAATACCCTAATATCGATAATACTTATAATTAATAAATATAAAAGAAATATTTTTTGATTTATCTTATTAGTTCTTTAATAAACTACTTAAAAGAAGTATATTTAGTTACTGGTAGTTTCGATATTATAGTAAGACTATTTAATAGTTCTAATTTTAAATATTAGTTTATTACACTACAGTTCTATATAACTAGTTATAATATCTAGAAATATATTAGTCTAGATATTTTATTTGCTTTTATCATTTTGAAATTAATGGATTTACTTAAATTTGATTAATAGTTTAACTAAAAAATATTACTTAATAGAAGATTATAAATACTTAATTCTATATTCCTAACACTAAAGTGGTTTTTAACTACTATATAGTAGAACTTAAGCTTTTAGTAATTTAACAATCTAATTATAAGGAGATGAAGAAATATTACGACATAATCTAGACATAAATTAACATTACTAGTAATAACAACTTTCTAATACTTACTTCAATAGAACTCTTTAATACTACTAGTGTCTCTTTTTAAATTTTTTAAAAGCTTTGAAATATTAATATATCTAGAATAATTTAGTTATATAGTAATACATTAGAGTAAAATTTAAGAAAGTTTTTAAGAAACATAATTTCAATATTTCTAGTCTAGTAAAATATAATAAGTAATATACTATTGATTTCTAAATAATTATATACAATATCCTTAAGATCTAAGGAACCGTTATAATTAAAAAGTAGGTTTAAATACTTATTTAATATATTTCGCCTAATTAGGCTATAGCTTAGTATTCTAAGGGGTAAATTAATGAAGCTAAAGAAGTATTTCTAGATATTTTAAAAGCTAAATTAGCTTTTTTAAGTGATAAATCTAGTAGTAGCTATTACTTTTCTAGTTTAATATATATAAATATTGATTTTAGTCTCTTTAAAAAGTTAACTATAATCCCCTTTAGAATTTTCTTAACTCTTTAAGGATTTTATATATTTTAGAGAAATATAGTTTCTAATAGTTTTAAATTAATCTATATTACTAATCTAATAGATTACTTTAAGAAAAGACCCTTTAAGTTTAGTAAAAGAATAAATTTAGTTTAATATAATTTAATTAACTTCTTTATAATAAAGTAAAGTAAAAGAATTATTAAAAACCTCCTTAACAATCTAAATAAGAAAGATATACTAGATTTAGTATTAGGTAATAATACTTATATTGAAATCTTCTATACTCATATTATCATAGAAGTTCTATTTCTTAATAAGATTAAAATCTAATATATAAGATTAGATTATATTTTTAGATTTAGCTTAATTAAGTATCCTACTATTATAAAGTCGTTACTTAGAAAGTATAATCTCGTTTTCCTCATAAATAAACCTATTTTGAACTATTTTATAATTTATTTAAGTATTTCTGTTATTACTTTAGCATTTCTAAGTGTTCTATTTTTTAACTGTAATTTAGGATAATTCTCCTAAAGCTAAAGTTTAATAATACTTATATATAGTATTTTCAAGTAGGATACTTTAGATAAACTACTTTTAAGTACTTAATCTTTAATGTTTAAAGAATAAAGATTATAAAACTAGAATAACTAGACTATTTCTACTATATAATAGTTTCTTCTTAATAAGTTATCTCTAGATAAACTTTAGAGTTATACTTAATTTACTTATTTTATAATATTATTCAAAATTTATTTAATCTGTTCAAAAATATATATAAATAATTCTTAAGTACTTATTATTGAAAATAGATGTTTAGGTTTACTTTCAATATTTATATTACTTAAAAAACTTATATTTTACTTTTTCGAGTATTAATAACATTTAAAAGATAATTAAAAGGATAGAGAAACTTTTTATTTTATAAGATTCAATACAATATTAAAAGAATAGTAATAGTAATTAATAGAGAAACTAATTATGAAGAATAAGTAAGAGAATAAAAGATTGATTTGAAGCTATTTCCCTTTTATATTTAAAGACTAGTTAGAATAAATAAGTATACTATAAAAGAACTAATTCCCTAAAAGATTAAAATACGGGACACTATAAGACTACTACTCAAACTACAAATAGAATTAATTTAAACAATAATTATACTATATAATATATTTCTAAATATTAAAAATAACTAAGGATTACTATATAAAATAGAAAAGGTTTAGTATAAATAGTATTCTAATTAATAAATACTAGAATATATTCCAAGTTTGTATTAAGATTTATAACTTTACTAGGGATAGATTTATATTTATAATCATTAAATATACTTACTCAAGAAATACTATAGATAAAGTATTTTAAGAAGATTATTTAAAGTTAAACTAAAAAGATATATTAGAAGCCTAATTAGTTATATTTTAAATATTTATAACTTCTATAAGATCTAGAACTTTGTTTTTCAAAAGGTTATTTATATTTCGAATATTAATCTTAAAAAGACGAGATTTTATTTAAAATGATACTTTTATACAGTATTTACGAAAAAGATTACGAAACTACTAGCTAAGTTAATTACTAAAGAAGAAGAAAACTATATTCTTAAAATATTTAGAAATTTTAGAATACTAAGAATACTGAATAAAAAGAGCTCTTTTCTACTAGTCGTTTCATTAGTATTAAAAGTGACTTAAAATATTAGGTTAAGCTTAGAGTTAGTTTAAAAGACTAATAAGAGAAGTTTAATTATACTCAAACTAATACTTAAACTAATAGAACTAGTCTAGGTTTATAACTAATAATAACTAGATATAATAATCCTAAGTATAAATTAGAGTTTAGGAAATATACTAACAACTAGAAAATTAGATAATAAAATCAAAATTAGGGAACTAGCTGATTAAAAAAAGATATTTACTCTAACTAAGAATAGAAGTAATTATTTTAAAACCCTTATTTAACTAATTTAGGATAAACTAAAATATATTTCTAAACTTTAACTAACTAGAATAGGAGTTTGAATTATTTAGAAACCTAGCTAATAATATAGGAATAAATAATAATCATAAATTAAACTAGAACTTACTATTCATAACTATATGGTATTCTTATAAACGTATAATAGTAGTATTTTATTTTTCTTAGAATACGAATAGGATAGGTCTACTAGTATTTATCTATTTAATTAATAATAAAGGTTTAATAAGGATAGTTTTTACTTTTTAGTAGTTTCCTTTGCTATTTAAAATATAATAATAAAGAAAAAGAATCTTTCTATTAAAATTTAAATATATCTTAATTAACTAGTTATATTACTAAAAACTTAGAAAGATATTACTTATTTACTAGAACCCCTATAAAAATCCTTTATTAAAATAATAAGAATTAATATTATAAAGTTAACAGAGAAAAGTATTTAGTAGAGAATAGATTACTAGGATACTAAGTCTAGACTTCTTCTTCTTCAATAAATTTCTATTTATTAGATAGATATAAATAGTTTTTTTTAGAATAGTATAAAATAAAGATTCATATACATATGGATATATAACTAGTTAATCTACTATAAATCATATATATAGTAATACTAGTTACCCAAACTTCTTAGCTAATTATGATAATTATAATATAGCTTAACTTTAAGGTTTTCTAGTTTACTATTATTAATATATTTCTTAATATAATAAAAGACCTAAAGAGAATTCTGATAATAATTAAACTACTAGATAGCGTTTAATAATTTTGTATTATTATGAACTTAAATATATTTTTTACGGATTTCAAAATATATCCCTTTGTAGTATAAAGCTTTTTATACTACTTTTAAGTTATTAGGTTTCTCATTATACCTAAAAAAGCTTTATCTATTTCAAGATAAGAGTTTAAATATCTATATCTCATTTTATATAGATAATATTCTTTTCTTATATTATAAAGTAACTAAAAAGGATATTATTAAGATTGTGAAAAGTATTAAGTATATTTAGGAGTTTAAAGAATAAGGTTTTATTGAATATTTTATAGTAGTTAAAGTAGTTAGAAATTATAAGTATTATCAGATTTACTTAGTGTATAATATATATATATTATTAAAATTACTAGTATTTTAATCTTAACTATAGCTTAATTCTACAAATACTATTTTTGGTAGTAACTTTTACTATAAATAGTAGTTAAGTTATATTAGAAGAGATTTATATATATTAGATAAAAGTTAGTTTAATTTTTTATATTTCCATTATAGTATAACTCGATATTATATATATGTATTTTCTGTTTTTGAGATATTTTTTGAATTTCTTTTTAAATATATTAAGATATTATAAGCTACGTAATTTAGTATTTCTATAGGATAAGATTCCTAGTATTATAATTCAGACGTTTAGGGGGTATTAATAAGATATATTAAATAGTTTTAATTCTAGAGATACTTTATATATAGATTATAAAGAAATTTAAAGATTAAGTTACAGGTATATTACCTCTCTATTCAGAGGACTAATTTAATAGAAGACTACTCAATAGAATACTATTATATCATATAATAAACAAATAATATAGTATATGGTATTAGGATTTAAAATATATATAAAGTAATTACTAGTACTTATATAATAAATAAATAACACGATATATAGTTTGAAAGTAGGTTGTTGAAAGGTATATCTTATTTAAACTAGAATAAAGTATTCGAATACGTATAAATAGAATAGTTATACTTTATATAACCTACTAGAGTTATATAGTAACTAGTAGAGTTATATAGTAGTTTTAGTATCATACCTATTCTTATATACGCCCTTAGTAGTAGAGCTACTAGAGATACTTTTATATAATTTAAGTAATATACTAAATAAATAAAAAAGGGTAAATGGTTTTTTAAAATAGGGTTTTAAGTACTCGAATAAAAGGAATTAATAAAGTTATTATGATTTATCGTGTATTTAACTATCTTTATTAAGTGTTAGTAAAAGTAAGTAGTTAGTTCCTTCTAAGATTACTAGGAATCTAATCTTTTTATAAACTTTAAATAAATTATTTATCGATTTTTACCTCCTAGTTTTCTTTCTTCTTTCTTATACTAATATTTTAAAAGGTTACTATAAGTAGTATGTTTTGTTAACGGATTCTATATATTAGTTTTAAGTATAATAATATATATTAATTATCATTAATATTCTAACTATCAAATAAGCTTTTCAATTTTATTAAGAAAGATATTATTCAACTTGAGGACCTTTTTACTAAGGTTAAGAAATAAATGATTAATACTAATACTAATAAATATAATATTACTATTAAGTTTCTGGAGTGTTTTATGTCTTTCTTGATTAGCAATTCAATACTAGTTATTATTTATTATATCTCTAAGTTAGGATAATTACTTCTTAACCTTAATTTTAAAAGTTATAAAATATTGATATTTATACTTATTTTATCTATTTGTATCCCTATTTACTTAATAAGGATAATAAATCTTAAATTTTAAATATTTTTCTATATCTTTTTGAAGAAGTCTATTTCATTTAGTAGTTTTTAGTTAATTTCTTTTTTTTAAGTAGTTTAACCCTTATTATTTGTTTTTATCTTCTTTCTCTATTAATATACTGTTCAGTTTTAGTAATTGTATCCGAAAATACTTTATATCTAAGATTTAAACTCAGTTTAATTTTATTAGGAAAAGTAATCCTGTTAGTAATCTAAACTTTTAGTTATACTATAAAGGTTAATCATTTTAATTGAAATTATTTATTTAGTTATATTTTATAGAGTTCTCTGACTTAAAGAAATATTTATTATTATCTCTAGTTTCTAAACTTATTAAAATACTTGAGTTTAGTAATATTATAAAAGAAAAAGCTATTTTAATAAAGAATCCTATTATTATTATTATTTTGAAATGTTTTTATAGTTATCTAAGGAAAATCTCTATTTAAAAAGTGTTATTTAATAATAATAAAGATAACTCAGCTAGTAACTTTAAAGAAGAAGGTCCGGCGCCTAAAGCTATTAGTAATAAGGATAAGGAATTTGAGATTATTATAGATAAAGAGGAAAATAATAAAGAAGATATTCAAGAAGTAGTTAAGTTTCCTAAGAGGTATTTAAAGAATGTAATTACTATTATAAAGAAACTTTCCTAGATTAGAGATTAGGAGGTTTTATTAGAAATTAATAATCTTCAATATTAATTCGAAGTTACTGAATATGAATTTATAAAGTTTAATAATAAGTCTACTATTTTAAAATATACTTTAACTAGGTTTATTTTGTCTTAGAAGAGTAAGATTATTAAGGAGTATAGAGATTAAGTATTCTAAATAAAGATTACTAGTCAAGTATAATTTATCTAATTTATATATTGTATGATGTACTATTTAAAGCTTATTTTTTCATAGGGATTTCCTTTTTATACTATTAGTATTAGTAGTAGGAATTTGGTTTTGGAATACTACTATTAGTATAAAACTAGTTTAAGAGTTACGTATTTACTAGTCTCGAGTAAAATATATAAAGTATTTAAGAAATATTTAAAGGTTTAATAGTTTTTAGATATTAATAAAATAAGTATTTTAGCTTAAGAATTTCTATTGAAATCTAATTTCTCTTAGTTCAAAAGTAAGAAAGCTAGTAATATAAAGAAATTTATTCATTTTAAGCGATAATTAAAGTAGTAGAAAGGTTTTAAAGCTATTTTTATTCAGAATAGAAGTATCTTAGATTCTATTACTAGAACTTCTATTATTGAATAATTCTTTCTAGTTAAGATATTTTATTTTCTTATTATTTAAGTTCTCTAGCTAATACTACTTATCTAGCTAGCTTTAGGTAGTTATATCTTTAGACTTTTAGTAATTATAACTAGTTTTCTAGTTCGCTAAAATCTTATATTTTAGCTAGTTATAAGAAAGTTTAGAACTTATAGTTTTACTCATAGTATTCGAGCTACTAGTTTTAGTTCTTTTCTACTTTTTAGATAAGTTTAGGTTTTTATTTCTATTTTCTTTAAGGTTTATAATTAGTTTTTAGTATTTATATAGGTTAATTTCCATATATCCCTTATAGTATCTTACTTATTTATTTAAGGTTCTAAGTTTAAATAATTAATACCTAGCTAGATAAGACTTTAAGTAGAGAATTCTATTCCCTAGGAATAGTTAAAGGAATTCTATTTATCTTTTCTCTTTTTGTATTACTATTATAGAAACTCTTTATTAAAAGTAAAGATAGATCTAAATTGGTTATATATATATTTAAATAAATAGGAAATTATCTTAGGTAGTTTCTTCTATTATTTTAGCTAATTTCAAAAATATTACTTATATATTTATAAAATTAAGAGATATTCTAAACTATTTAAATTTTACTTTAATTAGATTCTTTATGGATTTATTTATTAGTATTATATCTATAGGTATATAAACTACTTTAAAACTACTTTCTAAGTATTTTTAGTAAAACTATATCTATTAAATCTCTATATAGTAAAGTCTAGTAAATAAGTATTTATTATCTAAGATTACTAGTCTAATTATTTCGTAATTAATAGAATAGATTCTCTAAATATTTCTAAGGTTAAGTTTAATATCTTAAAGTAGTTCCTTTATTATTATAGTTTCTTTTAAAGTATATTCCAAGCTAAGAAGGTTTATTTTAGTTATTAATATTATTATAGTATTCTATTGAATAGCTTTCTATGAGATTAGCTTTCTAAATAGAGAGAAAATATAGCTATAATTTAATCTCTAAATTGTTCTATAGCTTATAATTAAATATCTCTAGTAATTAAAAGTATTTAACGTATTTTATTGATATTTCTTAAGTTTTTAAATTATAGTACTATGAATCTTCTTTTTATAAGTACTGAATTATATAGTTTATAATATTTTAATGTATTTAAGAAAGACTTATAAAGTATTTTAAAAGTAGAAAATATATAAAAAAGATATCTAGTTATGTTATAATAGAAATATAAAGAATTAAACTAATTATTATCTAATATATATAAATCTTCTGAAACATAGTTTAATTAGTATTTATAGTAAAGGTTATTACTAGAATAATATTATAAGAGTTGGGCTATAGTTAAGATTGAATATTCTAGTAATTCTAGTAAGATATATATTATAAACTAAGTAAATTTTATAATACTTATAATTTCTTATTATTTTAATTCCTAGGAAATATTTAACGGGACTTTGTTTTTTGAGTTTATAGGTATATTTAATATTTTTGATAATGTTGAGAATTTCTTTTTTAACTACCTTATAATATAAGAGAAGAATATTATCTATATAGAATAGGATAAAGATATTTGAATTCTTACTTTCAAATAAATAAGACTTTTCTAGGTATAACTAGAAGCTTAATAACTTATAAGTAGTATAGAAGGTTTTATCTTGAAAAGGTATATTTCGAAATCTATAAAAGGTATATTTAAGTTCTATATAATACTTTATAAGTTTATATCTCGGGGGCATGATTGTCTACGATAATAGGTAATCTCATTACCGTTTTAACTAGTTACGAGCCGGTATTAGTACGAATACTATTATCGGGTAAATGTTATAGTTAAATCTATATATAGGGTAAAGAGCTTAGATACTATTCCAGGTATAGAGCAAAGGTAACCAAATAACTTTATATCTATCTAGTAGTTTAAGTATTATTAGAAGTCTATTAGGGTTTTTTATAGTATTAAGAAATATATTAATAATATTCAACTAGAAAACCTCGAGGTTAAATTATATTATAACTATTATAGTTACCTGAAAGGCTTAGGTAGCTAGTATTACTATATATATAGTTTATCATAGATTAACTAGTTATATATTTTTATATATATAATTCCTTATTTTATACTACTCTAGAAAATTGTTTATATTTACTTTATAAATAAAAGTTTACTTACGAAGTAGGGGTTTATTTCTAATATCTTAGTAATCTATTTCTTATTAAGTATTCTTCTCTTTTAACTTTATAATTTTAGTTCTTGTTATTTCATAAAGGATTTCTATAGTAATTCTTGCAGGTTAGTAATACTTTTCCAAGTCTTTAGTAGTATAACTAGTTAATTAAAATATATTTGTATTTTAGTATAAAGATCTCATTTCTTCAATACTAATTTTAAATAACGAGGAAAACAATTAAAAGGTAAAGACTATCTTTATCTAGTTTTTACTACTAATCAGGTAAATAAATACTAGCGAAACTATCCTATTTATATTCTAAGAAATATAAAATACTACTATTATATTCTTTTAAGAGTACTATATAGTTATTAATAGTAATCTCTAGTNTTCTAATTACTATTATTATCTATCCTTATATTATTAGCTAGGTTCCGAAGTAGTTAAAGATTTGAACTTAATTAGTTAAAGTTTAGAGTTATATTCTAATTTACTCTAATTAGCTAAATAGGGGGTTTAAAGTAGTTACGTCTATTCTTAGTTAAAATAAATATTTCTTCTTAGCTAGCTAGATTCCTGATTTTAAGTATACTATCTAACTTTCTAGTTATTAGTATATTTCCTGAATTCTAATCTTTACCTAGGGTTATTATATCTAGTTACTATTAATTAGAGACCCAGACTAGTCCTATTAGTTTAAATATTAATTTAAGTATAATTAAACTTCTCTTATTAGTTTTAGAGATTAATTCTAAGTTTAGTTTAATATTTTAAGCTATTTCTAGTACTAATAAGATAACTAGTAGAAGAGAAGTCTTTTTATAAGGTATTTGTATTATTCTAAAATTTCTCAGTATTTGAAGAATAGGGTTATTCTTTGTAGTAATTAATTTAATCAGTAGTTTCATAATTCGTTTTATAAATACTTAATATAAGTTTTATTTTGAATAAATACTTATTTTATTAAATTTAATATTTTAGGTAATAATAATTGTTTAAAACGTAAAGATCTAGATCTTATATAAATTATAGGTATTTAGAGTATAGCGTATTAAGTATTTAATAAATATCTTTAGTTTAACTTTGAACAATCCTTCTGAAATATTTTATTTATAGTATTTGTTAAGTAGGTATATCTAATAATTAAAAATATAAATCTATCCCTAATAAAGTTATATGTCTCAATAAAGGTTTAGAGCGTATTCTGGTATTTAATAATAAAGATATTACTTATACTAAGCTTTTCGAACTTTATACAGTAATTTCTAGTTAATATAAGTATTTAGAGATATATTATATAGTATAGCTATTACTTAAATTACTTTTACTTATAGTTTAAGTAGTAGTTTTATAGTTTCTCGTATTTTCATCTTTTACTTAACTAATTCCTTTCTAGTATACTTACTTATTCTAACTAGTGTTTTAGTATAAGGGGGAAATAGTTTAAGATTAACTTTTTATTTTATTACTTATTTCTAATAATTAGTTTCTCTATTAATTACTATTACTACTTTCTCAATATGTTATTAAATTTTACAAATTAAAAGGCTTTTGTATTTCTTTACTTATCTTTCAAATATTACTGATATTTAAAAGGTTAAACTATAGGTTTTATTAAATAGTATAAATAAAAAGAATAAGCTTAGAAATTCGTTTTCAATAATACGTATTTAGGAGTTATTTAGATATATTTTAGGGAAGTTAAATAGATCTTAAGTAACATGATAAAATAGGTAAATTAAGTATAATTTTAAAGCTTATCTAGAGATAATTTATTAAGAGTAGGTTATTATATAGTAGGAGTAATCTAATTATTTCAATTTTATAATTTCTATTTTTAAATACTACAAATTAAATATTTAAGAGTAGATATTTTATTTGAAGGTATTATATATAGGTATTATTAGATTTTAGTTTTAGGAGAGCTATTCTAAAGTATAGTTAAGAGAATAGAATACTTAGTAACTCTAAGATAGTACCAGAAGTACTTAAATAGACTCTAAAATAGTTTAAAATAAATATATATTTAAGAGAAAGAAAATTGTATTTTCAAGTAACTATTTTATAATAAAGGAATACTTAATTAGGTTAAGTTTTAGAATATAGTTAAGTTTTATATATTAGAATTTAGTTTTATTAAAAGGTAGAGTTTGTGAGATAATATTAATATGGAAGTTTTTGATATAAATGATATTATTTAATATTTAATTAAATATATTCTTTTTATTTAGACTATAAAGAATGTTTTAATAATTCTCTTATTTCTTCTAATTATAGGAAAGTTAACTGAATTGTATTAAACTAAATATATTCTTTTATTAAAGTTGAAAAGTCTTTTTTAAAGAAGTTTATTAAATTAGTAATATAGGCTATTTTATAACTATTAAAAGTTATATTTCTCGAAAAGATATAAAGTTCTTAAGTAGTTAAGAAAACTCCTGGGGGAATTTTAGTTAATTTCTAAAGAAGAGTAGGATTAATACTAGTATACATTAAATTAGAAAAGTAATAGTTATTACTAGATTTATTACTTGAGAGAACTAATTCAGTTTTTAAAATATCTAAAAAAATGTAAAGATATAACGAATAGATTACATAGTATGCCTAGTAAATAGCTAGCTAGGTACTAGAAGAGTTTTTAGTTAAAGGATTATAACTTAAATCTTTTAAGTAATAGTCTATATAGTAATATAGACCCTACTTATATATCTAAACTTTTCCTAGTTAAGGCTTTTAGCTATACTCTTATAATTCTATTACTTCTACTTAATCTTTTAAGCGACTAGTATAGATAAGGATATTAAGTAGTAACTAGTATTATAAAAAATAGCTACCCTATAGGCGCGGACCCAATATAAGCCTTAATAAGCTTTAATAATTAGTACTTGACTTAATAGAAATATATAGTAAGACTACTACTATTATACCGTATTATTACTAGGGATTAAATAAGTAAAGTAATAGTAATAACAGGATAATTACCCTAGGGGAAAACAACCCTAAAGAGAGATATTTCCTATATACTATTTAAGATAATTTAGGGCTTAGTATTAATACAAGCTTTCGCTAATAATATATTAAAAATATTAAGAAGGGGTAATTATTAGAAAATATTATATAAGATATATCTTATAAGAAGGAATACTTACTTCTTAATATAAAAAGAAGAAGTAGAGTAACTTCTACTATACCCCGAAAAGCTAAGTAATTACTAGGTTTTTAGTAACTAATACTTAGATTCGATAAATAATCCTAAGTACTATTATAGTTACTATTCTTACCTAAGCTAGATCTAGCGCGTATTATAAGCTAGGTATTCGAAACTATATAATCCTAGATAGTAATATACTAAGAATAAATATAAAAATAGTAAGAAACCTATAAGGAGCAGATTTCAGCTCTTATCTAACAACTAGCTAAGTATTTAGTAATACCTAGACTACTTAAAAATTAAGAAAAGCTACTTTTATATAACTATAGAATAATAGGGGAAAGGTTTATAGTTAAATAGGTTAATAACTAGATTACTACTATTATAGATAGCTACTAGATCCAACTAAGTAGTATAGTTAACTAATAAATCTAGTAAATATTTATAAAGCTAGTACTTTAGTTCTAGATAGAATAGAGAAACTATAAAGCTAACCTAGAAGATAAACTTACCTAAGTTAATTTTATCGCGTTTATTTACTAATAGTATATTAATTTAGAAATATAAGAAAAATTATATAAATAGAAGTTTAAGGAAGTATAATAAGGAGAATACTAGTTATTTATCTAGTATTACGCTAAATAGTTAGTATTATACTAGAACTTAAGTATACCTAGATT
>RYZW01000635.1:0-24157 GCA_004367215.1 Colletotrichum trifolii
TTATAATAAATAATATCTAAGTTCTTTATTTTATATATAAATTTAACTATAAATCTTACTTAATAATAGTATTTATACTAATACTAATTTATAACTAGTTAAAATAATAATACAATTACTTATTATTATAAATAATTATATCTTTAGTTCTAATATTTAACTTTATAGTAATAGAAAACCTTATAGTAATAATCTATATAAAAAGAGTTTTATTAAGATTAAAGTTTAATATATATAGCTAAAAGTAATTACTAAAGTTATAAGGTTAAAATTTTTTATAAACTTTTTAAAAATAGAATAAAATAGAATATTTATTTTAAGATATAAAAACTAGATATTCTATAATTTATTATTTTTCCGTATCTTTTATAATAGAACTAAAATCTCCTTAAAATCTATATAGCTATTTATAAAAAAAGAAGTATAGAATAAGTATAGAGATATCTAGTTATAACTATTATAACTAAAACTATTATTTTATTAAAATAAATTTTAATAAAATTATTCTAAGTATTATAATTANACTATGATTAATAGGTAGTTTGTAAATATTTAAAAGAAGATTATCTAGTTAACTTATAAATTACTATACTAAACTCATAATATTAGAAACTAGGTATTAATTAAATAATACCCTAATATTAATATATTACTATAATACTAATTACTATATACTTTAAAGTATTATAGTAATATAATTATAGAAGTTTTAAAAGCTATCTAGTTATACTAGAAATATCTATATCTATATAAGTATTATTTATAAGTTAATCATATTTAATTAACGTGTTAAAATTATTTACTAATAAGCGTAAGCTAAGTCTTATTATATTTATATAGAAATTATAAGTTAGGTTATATTAGTAGTAGAGAACTTTTATATTAGTAGTATAAAGTCTTATTTTAGGAATAGGTAAGGTTTAGTTTATAATAGGGATATGAAAGTTGCGGATATTAAGGTTATAATTTGAATAAAATACCTATAATTAGTAGTAATTGAATATTTTGAAATATTTGAATTATATATTAATAGCTATAAAAGTGTGAAGGTATAAGGGTGTGAGGTTATTATAGAAAGAATTATTAGTTGTTTATTATCGAAAAGGTTAACGCGGGGCAGGTATACTGGTTACTATAAAACTATAAGGGGTTTAGCCTTAGATTAATTAGGGGCTAGTTATAGTAGTTAGTAAGGGGTAGGGTAGGAGGGCTGAATTTGTATTTTAGGGGGTAATACATCTACTAATAGTCGTAGTAGAGAGCGAGTTATTAGCCCCTCCCCTATATTATTCTAATAGAAATTCTATTTTGTAATTATAAGTCTTATTAGTATGTATATAATTTATTTTATTTTTATTATAGTAAAAATAAATAATTTTATATTTTAGAAACTCTATATTAGGTATAACTAGTCTTTTTTAGAAGAAAAGTATCCCCTCTATATTTACTAAATATCCCTTCTATCTACTAGTTATTTTCTAAGTTTTCTCTATATATACTTAATAACTTTTATTATAAATCTATAACTTCTTAATAATTTATTTAATATCTTTAGAATCCCCTATGAAATATATTATTTTATTTTTTATAAAACTTTTTATTATTAAATATAAGATATACTATATTTGAATAATAAATCTAGCTTCTTATAAGTTCTCTTTACTTACTAGTACTTACTAGGTATTCTCTATCCCCTTATATATACTTTTACTATAAATAACTATAACTATAATTATTACTATTCTTCTAGTATCCCTAGTAAAGTAATATTCTAAAGAAATTAAATAATTCTATTTCTAAATCTAACTTCTATACTAAAATATTTTTCCTATACTTATATGTGATAGGGCGGGCGCGATCGGGCGCATATACGGCGGCAGACGTAACTGCCCATCTGCGTTATGTGCGCAACCTTCAAAAGGTACGTAACTACAAGTCGTCCACTTGTAGTTCTGCCGCACTTAAGTACGAATGGGCATGCGCGCGCCCGGCATGCGCGCGCGCCTATAGTGGTAGTTACGCTGGCCCGTAACATTATATTACCTAAATAAAACCTTTTACTAATTCTAATTCTTCTTTAGCTTTAATAACCTTTTAGTAAAAGTCTACTAATAATAACTTAGTAACTTATAATTTATTTATAAAAGTTAGTAATATATTATAATACTTTACTTTTCTTTTATAGTTTAGTTACCTAGATAGTCTATTTACTAGATTAGTAATTCTAGGTTAATATTCTAAATTAAAGTTAAATATTAAAAACTTATAGATCTAGTAAGTAAGCTTTCCCCGAAAATCCTATATTAGTACTATTATAATACTTATTAAAGCTTGATAATTTATTAAGACTATAAATCCCTTTACAAATCCTATTAAATCATACTCCTAGTAATTAAAACTTTTAATACTAGTTCATAATTCTTATTAGCCTATTCCTTATCTCTACTCTACTTTACTAAACCTCTTTAAATAATAAATAACCAGTTACTACTAGTTTTCTACTTTTTATAATAAAATATTTAAAATTACTTATTATAATATATCTATCTCTATTTTAATCTCTCTAATAAAGTCTTAATACTAAAGAATAGTTACTAAGTAAAAAGTATTTTATAGTACTAAGAATATAAACGTTGTATTTTCTAGTTATAAGAAAATTTTCTTTTCTATTTCTTTTTTAAAGAATATTATAGATAATATGATGATTTCTTAGTAATTAGTAATAAATTTATAATAGAAATTATAGAAGCTTAAAAATACCTTAAATTCCTCAAATATTTCTAGTAGTTTCTACTTAGTAATAACTTAGACTTTTACCAGGTTTATCTTAATACTTTCCTAAATAATTATATATCTTAAGAAACTTATCTTTTCTATATAAAACTTATATTTTAAAAACTTAGTAAAAAGATATAGTTTATATAACCTAGTAAATATTTATAATAGTATTTTAATATAATCTCCTCTAGTATTTATTTTATATATTATAATATTATCTATATGTACTATATAATATATATTAATTAAACTAGTAAGTATATAGTTAATATATACTTAAAAAGTTACTAGTATATTAGTAAAATTAAATAGTATTACTATATACTTATAATAGTTATATTATACTCTAAATATTACTTTCTAGTTATCTTCTAGCTTAATCCTAATATAGTAATAAGTATCTTTAAAATTAATCTTTAAAATCTATATTACTCTTTAAAATCTATCTAAAGACTTACTAATAAATAGTAATAAATATTAATTCTTAATTATGATTTTATTAAGATTTCTATAGTTAATATATAAATATAAAAAGCGATTTGTCTTTAGAATAGAAAAGATTAGTATACCTATTTTATTTATAAATATTTATATATATCTATTTATTAGGTTTTCCATAACATATATTTTTAATTCTTCTAATTATTACTTACTAAGTAGATATATAAACCTATAAAGTAGTTTCTTATTTTACTCTAGTTTAATAGTATATTTAATATATTTAAAAACTAGAACTAACTTTATTATAATTGTATTAAATATTCCCTATTTCTTTATAAGTTTTCTAGGGATATTGTTAACTATAATAACTTTATCTACTTCCCTAAGAACTTCTACATAAACCCTAAGATTATTATATATTTGACTAATATATAATACATAAATAGTTCTATTATTCTTAATAATCTCTTGAATGAAGACTTCTAGTTTAATAATAAATATCTACTTATAATATTAAGTATTTATCTAGGTATTTATTATAATACTTTCCTAATTTATAGAGTCTTATTTTAATAAGAAATCTATATATTTTTCTAACTAGTAAATACTAGTAAATAGTTAGTTTAGTTTTCTATAAATAACTATTTAAGCCTATAAAATTTTTTAACTAGTAATACTTCCCTAGTTTTAATACTAAACTCTTAAATCTTTCTAATATAAATATAGTTATTTTAGTTAAAACTAATCCTAATAATATTACTAGCTATTTACTAATAAAGTCTACTTATAAATATAAACTTATATTTACTACTATTTCCTTCTCTTTAATACTTTAAAGAATAATTACTAAACTTTTAGCTATTTTCCTTATAAGAACTAATTTCTTAGCTAATAGGAAGATTATTAGTTCTATCTCTATACTTATTTATTCCCCTAGATCTCTTTAATATAAAAACTAGTATGAATAGTTTAGACTAAAATATAAGAACCTATAATACTTTACTTTTAACTAGCTATTAGTATTAAATTTATATTTACTTTATACTTATAATGTATAGTTCTATACCCTATTTTACTATATAAGAAATATACCCCTATAATCTATAGTATAACTAATATATATATATATATATATTCTTCTAGCGTAAAGTAAATATAGTATAAGGTTGTATTAAAGGTCTTTGATCTATTTAAAGTTATATGCTTCTCGGGAACCCTTTAAAGGAAGCTATACTTAGTAGTTAGCTCTTACTTTATTTACTTTATAGATACTACTAGTTCTGAGGAACTATTTAAATAGAGAAAACCTTAGGTAATAAATATAGTTAGTTAATATAATAGCTAATAAATACGGAAGGTATATTATAAAGGGAAAATATAGGCCTATGTCTGTCGTAGTTACTCTTTAAGGATTGTAGTTACGTAATACTAATACTAGCTAGCTAGTAGTAGCTATTACTAGCTATTAAAACGATCAGCTAGCTATTAATAGCTAGTAGTAAGTACCGTTAACTGGTAGCAGTTACTACATAGTTTACACAACTGGAAAGTACGTAGCTACCGGTCACGCTTGCCCGCTACAGGATTTGAACCTACTACTCTTGCCGTAAAACGGTAAAAGCCAGCCAGACGTTGAACTACTACGTCAAGCGGGGTAAATATAGTATTACTTAATTTACTAGTATTTTATTACTATCTACTTAGTATTAATAGAGTTAATAAACCTATTTAGCTTATCCCTTTTAAAGATAGTAGTAGCTAGAATAACTATAAGTTTATATAAGTTTATTTATACTTCTTATCTTATATTAGTTTACTAGTATAATATTATTAGAATTCCTATAATCTTTTAGCTTCTATTGTAATATCTCTAGCTTTTAAGATAAAAATATTAAGTTTTTCTATCTTTTATTTTAAACTAAAGTATAAATAGTAGAAATAGAAAAAAGTTTCTCCTTTACTCTAATTAAATCTAAATATATTTCAATTCTAATATAATACTAATTACTTAGTATAATACTATATAAATAACTAATACTCTCCCTGTTATATTTTGTTTAAGTTTTTATTTGTATAATTTCTCTTATATTTCCAAATTAATATACTATTAGTAAATAAATATAATAAAACTAGCCTAGATAAGTTTATTTTCTAAACTAGCTTTATAATTTCTCTATTCTATCTAGAATTAAAATACTAGCTTTATAAATATCTAGTAGATCTATTAATTAACTATACTATTTAGTTAAATCTAATAATTATCCTTAATAATAATAATCTAGTTATTAACTTATTTAATTATAAACTCCTCCCTTATTATTTTATAGTTATATAAAAGTAGCTTTTTTTAATCTTTAAACAATCTAAGTACTATTAATTATTTAACTAGTTATTAGATAAGAACTATAATCTACTCTTTATAAACCTCTTATTAGCTTTATATCTACTTTTAGTATATTACTATCTAGAACTATATAGTTTTTAGTATTTTATTTATAGTACTTACTATTTTTAGTCTAAATAGGAATAATAGCTATAATAATACTTAGGATTACTTATTAAATCTAAATATTAATTAATATAAACCTAGTAACTATTTAGTTTTTAAAAATATAGTAGAAGTTATTCTATTTCGTCTTCTTATATTAAGAAATAAATATTTCTACCTATAAGATATATCCTTTATTAAGTCCTCTAATAATTCCCCTTTTTAAAACTCCTTGATATATTATTAGTAAAAGTTTATATTAATATTAAACTTTCAATTATGTTAAGTAATATATAAGAAATATTTCTCTTTAGGATTATATTCCTCTTAAATAATTATCTTATTATTATTGTTATTTTACTTATTTAATCTTTAGTAATAATAGAATATAATAGTAATAGTCTTGCTATATATTTCTACTAAATTAAGTATTAATTATTAAAGTTTATTAAGGCTTATGTTAGGTCTATACTTATAAAGTAATTATTCTTTATAATACTAATTATTATTTAATATTTTTGACTTATACTAGTTACTTAAAATATTAAGTAGAAATAATAGAATTATAAGAATATAGTTAAAGGCTTCGACTAGGAAAGGTTTAGATATATAAGTAAAGTCTATATTACTATATAAAAAGTATAGCTAAAAGCTTCGACTAGGAAAGGTTTAGATATATAAGTAAAGTCTATATTACTATATAGATTATTACTTAAAAGATCTAAGTTATAATCCTTCCACTAAAAAAAGTTTCTAGTACCTAACTAGCTAGTTACTAGGCGTATTATATAGTCTATTTGTCATATCTTTACAATATTAATAATATAAACTTTTATCTAGAAATAAGAACTATTTAGTTTATAATAGGGATATTAAAATTATGAATATTAAAGCTATAATAAATATTCAAATAGAATATTTATAGTTAGTAGTAATTAAATATCTTGAGATATTTAAATTATATATTAATAGTTATGAAAATATAAAAGTATAAAGATATAAAAGTATAAAGATATAAAAGTATAAAGATATAAAAGTATAAAGGTATAAGGTTATTATAAAAGAGGTTATTATTTAATTATTAATAAAGAAATTAATATAAAATCGGTATACTAGTTATAATAACTATAAGAGATTTGGTTTTAGATTAACTAGGGACTAGTTATAGTAATTAGTAAAGGGGTAGGAGGGCTGAAGTTATATTTTAGGGAGTAATATATTTACTAATAGTTATAGTAGAGAGCGAGCTATCGGCCCCTCCCTAAAATAAATATATAAATATCTAACTATAACTATTATAACTAAACCTATGATCCTATTAAAATAAACCTTAATAGAGTTATTCTAAGTATTATAATTAATAAGTAGTTTATAAATATTCAAAATAATATTATCTAAGTAACTTAGAACTTATAATATTAAACTAATAATACTGGAAACTAAATATTAACTAAATAATATTCTTATATTACTATACTATTATAATGCTAATTACTAAATACTTTAGAATATTATAGTAATATTTGGTTACTTTTGCTCTGTACCTGGAATAGCATCTAAGCTTTTTATTTTATATATAGATTTATCTATAAATTTTACCTAGTAATAGTATTCGTGCTAATATTAGTTTATAACTAGTTAATATAGTAATAAAATTACTTATTATCGTGGATAATCATACCCCTAGTTCTAATATTTAACCCTATAGTAATAGAAGACCTTATAGTAATAGTTTATACGGGGAGAGTTTTATTAAAACTAAAACTTAATATATAAGGCTGAAAGTAACTACTAAGGTTATAGGGTTGAGAACTTTTTTGAACTTCTTAAAGATAGAATAAAATAGAGTACTTATAAGAGCTAGGTATTCTATAACCTATTACTCTTCTATATCTGTATTTTCACAATAGAACTAAAATCTCCTCGAAATCTATATAGCTACCTATAAAAAAAGAACTATAGAATAAGTATAGAGATATCTAGCTACGACTATTATAACTAAAGCTATTATTTTATCAAAATAGGCTTTAATAAAATTATCTTAAATATTACGATTAATAAGTAGTTTATAAATATTTAAAAGAAGATTATCTAGCTAACCTATAACCTATTATATTAAACTAATAATATTAGGGACTAGGTATTAATTAAGTAATACTTTAATATTAATATATTACTATAATACTAGTTATTAGATACTTTAGAGTATTATAGTAATATAATTATAGAGGGGGCTTATAAGCTATCTAGCTATATTAGAAATATCTGTATTTATATGAGTATTATTTATAAGTTAGCTATACTTAATTAATATATTAAAATTATTTATTAATAAGAGTAGGCTAAGTCTTATTATATTTATGTAGAGATTATAAATTAGGTTATATTAGTAGCGGAGAACCTTTGTATTAGTAGTATAAAATCTCGTCTTAGGGGTAAGTAGGGCTTAGTTTAGGGGATATTAAGGTTATAGATATTGAGGTTATGATTTAAATAGAGTACTTATAGTTAGTAGTAATTAAATGTCTTGAGATATTTGAATTATACGTTGATAGCTATAAAAGTATAAGGGTATAAGGGTGTGAAGTTGTTATAGAAAGAGTTATTAGTTGTTTATTATTAAAAAGGTTAATGTAGGGTAAGTGTACTAGTTACTGTAGTTATGAGGGGTTCGGCTTTAGATTAACTAGGGGCTAGCTGTAGTAGTTAGTNAGGGGTTTAGCCCCAGATTAACTAGGGGCTAGCTATAGTAGTTAGCAGGGGGGGGTAGGAGGGCTGAAGTTGTATTTTAGGGGGTAATATATCTACTAATAATCGTAGTAGAGAGCGAGCTATTAGCCCCTCCTATATTATAATAATATAATTATAAAAGTTTTATAAATTATCTAGTTATACTAAGAATATCTATTTCTATATAAATATTATTTATATATTAGTTATATTTGATTAATATATTTGTTTAACATAGTAGTTTAATATCTAGTTAGTATAAGGGAATAGGTAAAAGTTTGGTAAGGGAAGGAGTAAATAGTAAAAGGTAAATCTTTATAGGTTATAAGACTTTAACTTGGCAGGCTAACTAGTAGTAGCTTTAAGAGACCTTTTATCCTATAGTAGTCCTAGGCTACTATATTACGTAATTTATATCTATTCCTAGCTATCCTAGTTTTCTATATAAGCTATAGAGTATATTTTTATAACTATCCCCCTTTCTATAAGCCTTAGGCTTTAAGATTTGTAAATACTATATAGTTATTTTCGTATTCGCTAACTATTCGCGGAATATTTAGTAATTACGAGAAAAAAAGTTTTTCCTATATATATATATTAATATATAAAGGTTATCCTATATATATATTAATGTATGAGGGTTGTTTATTCTATATATGTATTAATATATGAGGGTTATCCTATACGTGTATTAATGTATAAGGGTCGTTTATCTTATATATATATAAGTATATAAGGTTCTTGTTATTATATTAAACTAATAATATTTCTTGTAAGTATATTAACTTACGAGGTTTCCTACTTATTAGTAAAGCTTTAGTATATTAACCGGAAATCTTTAGGGTAAATCCTAAGATATTTAACCTTTTTAATATATTAACTAGAAATCTTTAGGACTAAAGCTCAGATATCTAACCCTTTCTTATAAGGTTTCTTATAATTGATTAGGCTACTAAAGTATCTTATTACTAATTAAATATATAGGGCTATTTATACTAGGTTTAATATAACTCTAGTGACTTTTTAGTAAGCTTTTAGTAAAGTACTTATAATAATATGCTAGTAGGCTACTTATTTGCCCTAGGCTTAATATAGCTCTAGGGACTTTTCGGTGAGGTATTCTATAAAGCGTTTACGGTAAACCTTTATAAGGTATTCTTATTATACTATATAGCTCTAGGTTCTATATAGTTCTAGGGACTTTTTAGTAAGTTCTCAGTAGTAAAATACTCGTAGTAAACCCTTATAGGGTAGCTTGGTTTCTAGTAGAGTATATAGAATTTATTATAGTAATAAGTAGCTATAATATAGCTTAATATACTATATATTTTATATAAGAGGTAGCTCTTAGGGTGTCTTTTAAGGCGTAACCTTTTTACTAAGCGTTTTTCAGTCTCGCTATAATATTTAAATACTAACTTCTTAGTAGTAATACTCCTAATACTACTAAAGCTTTCCTTATAGGGCTATAAAATCTCCTATAAATACTTAACCACTAAAGCTACTATTTTAGGGGACCTAGTTATTAAACTTCTAGTATTATAAGTATTACTATAGTTTAACTTTAAAGTAATAGAAGAATGCGAAAATATAAAGCTTCGAAACTTCTAATTTAGGGGTACTTAGGGTTTTATAAATAGTTAACTATTTAGCGTAAAACTTTAGTAGGGATTGGTTTTAATATTGAAGTATATAAGATATATAATAGAGGTATAGCTTTTGTAATATAAGGTCGGTTAATAAATAGTGAATAAATACTATAAAATTAGCTTATATAGGGTCTAGTAATAGTATATAGTAGTAATTATACTACTAGGTCTATAGGCTATATACTAGTTTAGTTATAGTTTACTGAATCTTATGTATTATAGAAGCTCCTAGGTATAGAGTATAATTATCTTGAATTGCTATTAGCTAATCCTCGATTTCATATAAAGTAGTACTCTTATAAAAGAAGTTATATAGGTAACTAGGGGGCTTTGAGTAATTCCTATAATTAATAGTTTTAAGGATTAATAGTATATGGATTACTGCTAAGTACTTGCTGCTAGAAAGCTAAGCTGATATTATCTCTATAAAGGAGGATTATTATTCGAGGAGGTATATAAGTACTATAGTTGCTATATATTTAGGTAATATAGTTATTATATATTTAAGTAATATAGTTACTATATACTTAGGTGATATAGTTACTATATACTTACCTATAGTAGGTTTAGTAGAGTTTTTACTAGGTATTATCATTTTTTGGGATACCTAATTTTCCGCTGAGTATTCGGCGACTATATATCTTAATAGAGTTATTACTAAAATCCTAGCCTTGCTTTTCTAAGAAGTAGAAGTTAAAGAATCATAAGGGAATAACTAAAAGCTTAGTAAAAGAAAAAGTAAAGAGTAAAAAGTAAGTCTCTATAAATTATAAGATTTTAACTTAGTAAGCTAACTAGTAATAGCTATAAAAAACCTTTTATCCCATAGTAGCCTTAGGCTATTATATTACGTAATCTATATCTATTCCTAGCTATCCCGGTTCTCTATATAAGCTATAGAGTATATCCTTATAGCTAGCTCTTACTATAATAGTAAGAATAGTAGGTTTGAATCTTGTGGTAGGTAAGCGTAACCGGTAGCTATATATTTTCTAATTATATAAACTATATATAGTAACTACTACTAGTCATTAGCTTTTACTAATAGCTATTATAATAACTAGTAACTATTATAATAGCTAGTAATTAGTATTAGTAGCTAGTAGTATTAGTATTATGTAATTACGATTTTATCATAAATAATTATAATAAATAAAGGCCGATACTTTCTATTTATATACTTTCTTTTCAAAGTATACCTTCTATATTTATTAGCTATTATATTAACTAACTATATCTTTTTACCTCAGGTTTTCTTTATTTAAATAGTTCTTTAGTGCTAGTAATATCTATAAGGTTTATAAAGCAAGAGCCAACTACTAAATATAGCTTCCTTTATAGGGTTCTTGAGAGGTATATAACTTTAAATAGATCAGAGACTTTCAATACAACTATATATTTAATTAATATATTGAGATTATTTACTAATAAAAGTAAACTAAGTTTTATGATACTTATTTAGGAATTATAAGTTAGCTTATATTAATAATAGAGAACCTTTATATTAGTAGTATAAATTCTTATCTTCAGAGTAGGTAAAACTTAGTCTATAATAAAGATATTAAAATTATAGTTATTATAGTTATAATGGGAGGGGCCGATAGCTTGCTTTCTACTATGACTATTAGTAGATATATTACCCCTTGAAATATAACTTTAGCCCTCTTACCCCCCCTACTAACTACTATAGCTAGCCCCTAGTTAATCCAAGGCCGAACCCCTCGCAGCTATAGCTAGTATACCTGCCTCGTGTTAACCTTTTCGATAACAAATAACCGACAACTCCTTCCGCGACAACCTTATACCCTTATACCCTTATACCCTTATACCTTCATACTTTTATACCCTTATAGCTACGTATAATTCGAACATCTTAAGATATTTAATTACTACTAACTATAAGTATTCTATTTAGACTCAGCCTACTCTTATTAGTAAACGATCTTAATATATTAATCGATTACAGCTAATAGCTAACTTATAAATAATACTCGTATAGATATAGATACTCCTAGTATAACTAGATAGCTTTTAAAACCTCTATAATTATATTATTATAATACNATACTACTAACATAAAAGTTCTCTACTATTAATATAAGCTAACTTATAATCTCTATATAAGTATAATAAGACTTAGCTTATTCTTATTAGTAAATAATCTTAATATATTAATTATAGCTAATAGCTAACTTATAAATAATATTTATATAAATATAAATATTCCTAGTATAATTAGATAGTTTTTAAAACCTCTATAATTATATTACTATAATATTCTAAAATATCTAGTAACTAGTATTATAATAATATATTAATATTAAAGTATTACCTAATTAATACCTAGTCCCCGATATTATTAGTTTAATATAGTAAATTATAAGTTAACTAGATAATCTTCTTATAAATATCTATAAATTACTTATTAATTATAGTATTTAGGATAATTTTATTAAGGTTTATTTTAATAAAGTAATAGCTTTAGTTATAATAGTTATAGTTAGATATTTCTATACTTATTCTATTTTCCTTTTTATAAGTAGCTATATAGATTTTAAGGAGATTTTAGTTCTATTATAAAAAATATAGAAGAATAATAGATTATAGAATACCTAGTTTTTATAAGTACTTTATTTTATTCTATCTTTAAGAAATTTATAAAATTTCTTAACCCTATAACCTTAGTAGTTACTTTCAGCTATATATATTAAGCTTTAGTCTTAATAAAACTTTCCTTAACTATTACTACGAGGTTTTCTACTACTATAAAGTTAAATATTAGAACTAGGGGTATAATTATCCATAATAATAGGTAATTTTATTACTATTTTAACTAGTTACAAGCTAGTATTAGTATAAATACTGTTATCAGGTAAGATTTATAGTTAAATCTATATATAAGGTAAAGGGCTTAGCTACTATTCTAGGTATAGAGCAAAAGTAACTAAATTATAGTTATAATAAATATTTAAATAGAGTATTTATAATTAGTAGTAATTGAATATATTGAGATATTTAAATTATATATAGCTATAAAGATGTAAAAGTATAAGGATATAAAAGTGTAAAGTTATCGTAGAAAGAATTATTAGTTATTTATTATTAAATGAGTTAATATTAAATAAGTATACTAATTATAGCTATAAAAGATTTAGCCCTGGATTAACTAGGGCTAGCTATAGTAGTTAGTAGGAGGTAAGAGAGCTAAAGTTATACTTTAAAAAGTAATATATTTACTCATAGTAATACTAGAGAGTAAGCTATTAGCTCTTCCTATGAATTTAATAATTAATATTATCTCTAAAGAATATATATAGGAAACCTATTTATAGTTTTATATAACTTTAATAAAATTAGGTTTCTGTAGTATTATAGATATTAGTTATATAATAGATTTTACTAGAATAGTAATAGAAGATGTATAACTAAACAATTACTATATATTTAATATTGAATTCTTTATTGTACCTAAACACTGTACTATAAAATCCTTACTTCTAAAAACTCTTTTTATTAATAGAATAAAAATAATATTAAACTATATTCTGAACTAGATAGTTAGAATACTTTAATCTAGTGTTAATAAACGCAGTACCTTATTATTATTTTATATTCTTAATTTGATAGTAAGGTTTTATAATATTATCGCAGACATAGGAAGCTCCAACTAGATTTAGAAAGTATATAGCTTATTTCCTTTTTGAAACAAAAACTAGTACTTTCTACTAATAACCCTGTATTAATAAATAGCTATTTTGTTATTAAAAAGAATAATTAATATTTAGTTGCTTTTACTCTATACCTAAAATAGTATCGACGCTTTTTACCTTATATATAGGTTTAACTATAGGTCTTACCTGATAATAATATTTGTATTAATACTTGCTAATAACAAGTTAAAATAATAGTACAATTATTTATCATTACAGACAATTATACTCCTAGTTGTAATATTCAACTCTATAGTAATAGAAAACCCTATAGTAAAGGTTTATATAAGAAAGGCTTTATTAAAACTAGTGCTAAATATATATAGCTAAGAATAACTATCAAAGTTATAGGGATAAGAACTTTTTCAAATTTCTTAAAAATAGAATAAAATAGAATACTTATTTTAAAACATAAGAGCTAAGTATTCTGTAATATCTTACTTTTCTATAGCTTTAATAATAAAATCAAAACCTCTTTAAAATCTATATAGCTATTTATAAAACGTAACTACAGAATAAGTATATAGTTATATAATTATAACTTCTATAATTAAAACTATAAGTATTTTAAATTAAATATTAATAAAATTGTTCTAAATTTTATTTAATAGGTAGCTTATAGATACTTGAAAGACAATTATCTAGTCATCCTATAAGCTATTATATTAAGCTGATAATATTAGAACCTAAGTATTAATTAAATAGTATTTTAATATTAATACTTTACTAAAATACTAGTTATTAGATATCTTAGAATATTATGATAATATAATTACAGGAGTTTTAAAATTTATCTAGTTATACTGGAAATATCTATATCTCTATAAATATTATTTATATATAAACTGTATTTAATATATTAAGCTTATTTACTAATGAGAATGAGCTAAGTCTTACTATATTCATATGAAGATTATAAATCAGCGTATATTTTTAGTAGAGAATCCTTGTATTATTAATATAAATCTTTATCTAAAAGGTTAGTAGGGTTTAGTCTAGGGGATATTAAAATTATAGATTTTAAGATTATAATAAATATTCAAATAGAGTATTCATAATGAGTAGTAATCAAATGTTTTGAGATATTTGAATTATAGAAAACTATAAAAGTATAGAGATATAAAGGTATAAGGGTATAAAAATATCAAATTATTATACAAAGAGTTATTAGTTATTTATGACCAAAGAAGTAAATATAAAGTAAATAAACTAGCTACTATAGCTATAAGGGGTTTATACCTAAATTAACTAGGAGCTAGCTATAGTAATTAGTAGAAATATAAGAAAGCTAAAGTAATATTTTAGAAGGTAATATATCTACTAATAGTCGTAATAGAGAACGAACTATCAGCCTTTCTAAGAATAATCAATATTTAGTTACTTTTACTCTATACTTAGAATAGTATCTAAGCTCTTTACCTTATAAATAGATTTAACTATACATTTTACCTAACAATAGTATTTATACTAATACTAGCTTATAACTCGTAAAAATAAGAAATAGAATTACTAATTATTATAAATAATTACACCCTTAGCTCTAATAGTTAACTCTATAGTAGTAGAAGACTTCGTAGTAATAGTCTATATAGGAAGACTTTTACTAAAACTAAAGTTTAATATATATAGCTAAAAGTAACTACTAAGGTTATAGGGTTAAGAATATTTCTAAACATCTTAAAAATAGAATAGAATAGAGTATTAATTTTGAAATATAAAAGCTAGGTATTCTATAATTTATTAATTTTCTATAATCTTTATCATAAAACTAAAATCTTCTCAAAGTCTCTATAACTATTTGTAAATAAATAACTATAAGATAGGTATAAAAATATCTAGCTATAATTATTATAATTAAAACTATAGGAGGGGCTAATAGCTCGCTCTCTACTATAACTATTAGTAGATATATTACTCCCTGAAGTATACTTTTAGCTTTCCTACTCCCCCTACTAACTACTATAGCTAGCCCCTAGTTAATCTAAGGCTAAACCCCTCGTAGCTATAGTAGCTAGTATACTTACTCTATATTAACCTTTTTAATAACAGATAACTAATAACTCCTTCCATAATAACCTTATACTCTTATACCCTCATACCTTTACAACTATATATAATTTAAATATCTCAAGATATTTAATTACTACTAATTATAAGTACTCTATTCGAATATTTATTATAACCTTAATATCTATAACCTTAATATCCCTACTAAAGCTTACCTACCCCCAAAACAAGACTTTATACTACTAATATAAAGGTTCTCTACTACTAATACAAGCTAATTTATAATCTCTATATAAGTATAGTAAGACTTAACTTATTCTTATTAGTAAGTAATTTTAATATATTAATCAAATATTAATATTGTAATTGTATGAAAGGTCTCTAATCTATTTAAAGTCATATACTTCTCCGGGACCCTTTAAAAGTAGTTGTACCTAGTTATTAGCTCTTACCTCATTTACTTACTAGATATTATTAGTTCTAAGGAACTATAGAAACTATAGAGGAAACCTCAGGTAATAAGATATAGTTAAGTAATATAATAGGTAATAAATAGGGAAAATATAAGCCTATCTATCATAACTACTCTTTAAGGATTATAGTTATATAATACTAAATACTAGTTAGCTAGTAATACTTATTACTAGCTATTAATAGTCGCTAGCTATTAATAGTAAGTAGTAAGTACTAATAGCTAGTAGTAGTTACTATATAGTTTATATGATCGGAATATATATATATATAAATATACCTACTAGTCACGCTTACTTACTATAGGATTCGAACCTACTACTCTTACCGTAATAGTAAGAGCTAGCTAGATATTAAACTACTATATCAAGCGGGAATATTATTTAAATATAACTAATATATAAATAATATTTATATAGACGTGGATATTTCTAATATAGCTAGATAACTTTTAAAACCCTTATAATTATAATATTATAATATTCTAAAATATCTAGTAATTAATATTATAGTAAAGTATTAATATTAAAGTATTATCTAATTAATACCTAGTTACTAATATTATTAGCTTAGTATAGTAGCTTATAAGATAACTAGATAATTTTCTTTGAAATATCTATAAACTACTTTTTAATTATAATATTTAAAATAATTTCATTAAAGCCTAGTCTAATATACTAATAGCTTTAGTTATAATAGTTATAGCTAGATATCTCTATACTTATTTCATAATTATCTTTTTATAAGTAGTTGTATAGATTTCAAGGAGATTTCGGTTCTATCGTGAAAGTATAATATACTACTATTCTAGCTTCTAAGTTATACTAAGGATAGTTTAGTTATAGAAGAGTAATAGATTATAGAACGCCTAGCTCTTAGGACTCTATTTTATTCTATTTTCAAGAAGTTCAAAAGAGTTCTCAACCCTATAACTTTAGTAGTTACTTTTAGCTATATATATTAAGTTTTAGCTAGTCTCGACAAAGTTTTCCCTATATAAACTATTACTATAAAGTCTTCTACTACTATAAAGTTAAATATTAGAACTAGAAGTATAATTATCTATAATAATAAGTAATTTCATTACCGTTTTAACCTATTATAAACTAGTATTAGTACGAACACTATTATCAGGTAAAACTTATAGATAAACCTATATATAAAGTAAAGAGCTTAAATACTATTCCAGGTATAAAGCAAAAGTAACCAAATAATTAAAACTATTAATATATTAAACTAGGTGTTAATAAAACTATTCTCAATATTATAATTAATAACTAGTTTGTAAATATTTTAAAGAAAAGTATCTAGCTATCCTATAAGTTACTATACTCAGCTAATAATATAAGAAACTAAGTATTAATTAGATGATATTTTAATATTAATACTTTAATATAATACTAGTTATTGAATATTTTAGAGTATTATGATAATATAATTATATAAGGTTTCAAAACTATCTCGCTATACTAGAAATACTTATACTTTTATAAGTATTATTTATAAATTAGCTATACTCGATATATTAAGATTATTTACTAATAAAAGTAAGCTAAGTCCTACTATATCTATATAGAGATTATAAGTTAGCTTATATTAGAAGTAGAAGACCTTTATATTAGTAGTATAAAGTTTTATCCTAGGGGTAGGTAAAGTTTAGTCTAGGGGATCTTAAAGTCGTAGATATTAAAGTTATTATGAATATTTTAATAGAGCATTTATAGTTAGTAGTAATTAAATATCTGGAGATATTTAAACTATATATTATTTACCTGCTTAACATAGTAGTTTAATATATAGCTAGCTTTTATAAGTTTATAGTAAGAGTAATAGGTTCGAATCTTATAGTAAGTAACTATAATCAGTAGCTATATACTTTCCAATTACGTAAACTAAGTACAATAACTATTACTAGCTAGTAGCTCTTATTAATATCTATTAATAATTAGTAACTATTAATAGCTAGTAATAGGTATAGCTAGCTAGCTAGTATTAGTATTACATAACCTACCATAATTCTACAATAAGTAATTACGATAGATATAGGCCTATACTTACCTACTTTCCTTTCATATATACGTATTTTCCGTATTTATTAACTATTATATTAACTAAGTATATCTTACTACTTAAGGTTTCCTCTACTGAAATAGTTTCTTAGTACTAGTAGAATCTGTAAGGTTTATAAAATAAGAGCTAACTACTAAGTATAGCTTCTGTTATAGGGTTCCCGAGAAGTATATAACTTTGAATAGATAAGAAACCTTTCAGATAACTACTAAATTATATATTATTATAAGAGTATAAAAATATAAAGATATAAGGTTATTACGGAAAGAATTATTAGTTATTTATTATTAAAAACGTAAACGTAGGGCAAGTATACTAGCTACTATAATCACGAGAGGGTTAGCTTTATATTAACTAGAGGTTAGCTATAGTAGTTAGTAGGGGGTAGGAAAGCTAAAATTATACTTTAGGGGGTAATATATCTACTAATAATCATAGTAGAAAGCGAGCTATTAGCCCTCCCTGAAAATAATTAATATAAAAAGAAAAACAAATAGAATTAGATATACTATATTTTATATCTAAGTTAGACTTTTTAAATGTTTAAACTATAATTATAAACCTAAATACTACGAAAATCTAAGTATAGCTAAGTAATAATAAAGCAATTATTATAGTAATTCATAACTAAGACAAAGAATTTTAAGAAATATTAGAAATTTCAAATTACTAAATAATTAAGCTAAAGGTTTAGGAGATTTATTATATTATTATATATCTTAGAAAATACAACTTCAAGTCTTTGTATTATAATAGGAAATATTCTTATAGGTTTCATAAACCTAAGCTATTGACTTAGTAAATTCTAATAAGAGAAAAAAGAATTAGAAAGATTTCTACTATAGAAATCCTAAAGTAGTAGTGATACTTAACAGTATATTAATAAACTAAAAGACTTCTAAGTATACTATAAGAGTGAATATATAAAAGAAACCTATCGAAGATATTAAAATAATATATAAAACAGAAAATAAAACAATTAACCCAGTTAAAAATACTTCATTAGATAGGATAGCTCTTAAGGATTACTTTAGGTAGAAATTGAAAATATAAATAGAAGTAGAAAAGTTATTAAGAATAATTCTTAGGGATAATTCGTAGATATAATTATACTAAAGTTTTCAAAGATTTATATAGAAGAGTATTTTACAATAAAGTAACCAAGTAAAATTATAGATTTAGTAAGCTATTTATATAAGCTTAAGAAAGGATTTCTAGTAGATATTTTGAAAACTTAAAAATAAAAGTTAATATATAATTTTAATTACGATTAAGGGAAGGACTAATAGCTCGCTCTCTGCTACGACTATTAGTAGATATATTACCCCCTAAAGTATGATTTTAGCTTTCCTACCCCCTTACTAACTACTATAACTAGCTCCTAGTTAATCCAGTACTAAACCTCTTATAGCTTTAATAGCTAGTATATTTACTTTATATTAACGTTTTTAATAATTAATAACTAATAACTCTTTCTATAATAACTTTATACCTTTATACCTTTATACTTTTACGTCTTTGTCTCTATACCTTTATAGCTATACATAATTCAAATATCTCGAGATATTTAATTACTACTAACTATAAGCATTCTATTCGAATATTTATTATAGCTTTAATATTTATAACTTGAATATCTCTATTATAGACCAAGTTTTACTTACTTTTAAGATAATATTTTATATTAGTAATATAAAAGTTCTCTATTACTAATATAAACTAACTTATAACTTCTATATAAATACAGTAAGATTTAGTTTACTCTTATTAGTAAATAATTTTAATATATTAAGTATAGCTGATATATAAAGAAGAAGCTAATAGCTCGCTCTCTACTACGACTATTAGTAGATATATAACCCCCTAAAGTATAACTTTAGCCTTCTTCCTTCCCCTACTAACTACTATAACTAGTCCTTAGTTAATCTAGAGCTAAACCCCTTATAGCTATAGTTAGTATACTTGCCATATGTTAACCTTTCTAATAATAAATAACCGATAATTCCTTCTACGATAACCTTATACCCTTATGCCCTCATACCCTCACGGCTACGCACAATTCACAGGTAGCTGTATAGATTTCGAGGATATTTCAGTTCTATTGTAAAAGTATATATACGGAAGAGTAATAAATCACGGAATACCTAGCTCTTATAAGTATTTTATTTTATTCTATCTTTAAGAGGTTTATAAAAGTTCTTAACCCTATAACCTTAATAGTTATTTTTAGTTATATGTACTAAGCTTTAACTTAAGTAAAGTTCTCCCTAATTATTATTATAAGGTTTTCTATTACTATAAAGTTAAATATTAGAATTAAAAGTATAATTATCTATAATAATAAGTAATTTTATTAATATTTTAACTAGTTACGAGCTAGTATTAGTATAAATATTATTATTAGGTAAAATTTATAGTTAAATCTATATATAGGGTAAAGAGCTTAGATACTATTCTAGGTGTAGAGTAAAAGTAACTAAATAGCTAATATATAAGTAATACTTATATAAATAAAGATATTTCTAGTATAGCTTAATAGTTTTTAAAATTTCTATAATTAAATTATTATAATATTTTAAAATACTTTGTAATAAGTATTATAATAGAAGATTATAATTATGGTGGTATTGAAGGTCTTTAACTATTTAAGTTATATGCTTCTCGGGAACTTTTTAAAGGAAACTATACCTAGTAGTTAGCTTTTACCTAATATACCTATTAGATATTACTAGTTCTGAGGAACTATTTAAATAGAGAAAACCTTAGGTAATAAGATATGGTTAGTTAATATAATAGCTGATAAATATAGAAGGTATATTATAAAGGGAAAGTATAGGCCTATATCTATTATAGTTACTCTTTAGAGATCGTAGTTATGTGATACTAGATACTAGCTAGTTAGTAGCGCTTATTACTAGCTACTATTAATAGTTGTTAGCTATTAACGGCTAGTAGCGGTAAGTGCTGATAGCTGGTGGTAGTTGCTATATGGTTTACGTAACTAGAAGGTATATATACGTATATATTTACCGGTTATGCTTACCCGCCGCAGGATTCGAACCTACTACTCTTACCGTGATAGTAAGAGCTAGCTAGACGTTAAACTACTACGTTAAGCGGGGATAATAGAAGATTAATATTAGGATATTATCTAATTAATACTTAATCTTTAATATTATTAATTTAGTATAGTAATTTATAAGATAGCTAGATAATCGTCTTTTAGATATCTATAGACTACTTATTAAGTACAGTATTTAGAATGGTTTTATTGAAGTTTAGTTTAATATAGTAATAGTTTTAATTAGAGTAATTATAGCTAGATATTTTTATATATACTTTATAGTTTTTTTTATAAATAGTTATATAGTTATTGAGAAGACTTTAGTTCTATTATTAAGGTTATATAAAGTAATAGATTATATAATACTTCGTTTTACTATTTTAAAATAGGTATTCTATTTTATTCTATTTTTAAGAGGTTTAAAAGTTTTGAATTTTATAATTTTTATAGTTATTTTTAGTTATATGTATTAAGTTTTAGGTTTGATAAAATTTTCCCTTACTATTACTATAAGATCTTCTATTACTATAGGGTTAGATATCTAAACTAGGGGTATAATTGTCTATAATAATAAGTAATTTTATTACTATTATAATTAGGTATAAGCTAGTATTAGTATAAATACTATTATGAAGTAAACTTTATAGATAAATCTATTTATAGTATAAAGAGTTTAGATACTATTCTAGGTATAGAGTAAAAGTAACTAAATTAAAAACTATTTAAGTTAATTATACTACTATGAATAATTAAAGTCGTTTTTTATTTAGTTACTTTTACTCTATACCTGGAATAGTATCTAAGCTTTTTATCTTATATATAGATTTAACTATACATTTTACCTAATAACAATAGTCATACTAATACTAGCTTATAACTAGTCAAAATAGTAATAAGATTACTTATTATTATAGATAATTATACTTCTAGCCCTAATATTTAACTTTATAGTAGTAGAAGGCTTTATAGTTATAATTAGGGAGAGCTTTATCTAGGTTAGGGTTTAGTATATATAGCTAAAAGTAACTATTGAAGTTATAGGGTTAAGAACTTTTACAAATTTTTTGAAGATAGAATAAAATAGAGTATTAAGAGCTAGGTTTTCTATGATCTTTTACTCTTCTATATCTTATATAATAAAACTAAAATTTCCTTAAAATCTATATAATTACTTATAAATAAGAACTATAGAATAAGTATAGAAATATCTAATTATAGCTATTATAGCTAAGGCTATTATTTTATTTAAATAGGGTTTAATAAAATTATCCTAAGTATTATAATTAATAAGTAACTTATATATATTTAAAAGAAGATTATCTAATTAACCTATAATTTACCATATTAAACCAATAATATTAAAGACTAGGTATTAATTAAGTAATACTTTAATATAAATATACTACTATAATACTAATTATTAGATGTTTTAGAATGTTATAGTAATATAATTATAGAGGTTTTAAAAGTTATCTAGCTATACTAGAAATATCTATATCTATATAAGTATTATTTATAAGTTAGCTATACTTGATTAATATTAAAATTATTTAATGAATATACTACTATAATACTAATTACTAGATATTTTAGAGTATTATAGTAATATAATTATAGAGGTTTTAAAAGCTATCTAGCTATACTAGGAGTATTTATATTTATATAAGGATTATTTATATTTAGTTATATTTAATTAATATATTAAAGTTATTTACTAATAAGAATAAGCTAAATCCTATTTTTGTATATAGAGATTATAAATTAATTTATATTACTAATAGAGAACTTTTGTATTAGTAGTATAAAGTTTTATCTTGGGAATAGGTAAAGCTTAGTCTAGAAAATATTAAAGTTATAGATATTGAAGTTATAATAAATATTTCAATAGAATACTTATAGTTAGTAGTAATTAAAGATCTTGAGATATTTAAATTATATATAGCTATGAAAGTATAAAGGTATAAGGGTATAAAATTATTATAAAAGAGGTTATTAGTTATTTGCTATTAAAAAGGTTAATACGGGGTAAGTATACTAGCTATTATAGTTACGAGGAATTTGGCCCTGGATTAAATAGAAGCTAGTTATAGTAGTTAGTAGGGGGGTAGGAGGGTTAGAATTATACTTTAGAGGGTAATATATCTACTAATAATAATAGTAGCGAGCAAGCTTTTAGCCCCTCTTATAGTTTTTTATAAGATATAATATATATGATTAAATCTAATCATTAAAATATTAGTTAAAAACATTATTCAAATACTAAAGATTTATATTTAAAATAGGATTCTAGAATATAGTTTTATTGTATATTAAAGTTTTATTTTCTTTATTATAAAAAGAATAGTCAAATAAGACTTATTAACTTAGCTATAAAGATTAATAATATTATAAGTTAAAATATAGAGTTACTACTAAGAACTAAAAGGTTCTCGGAAGACTTTAGTATATATAAGCTTTTATCGTTTCTTAATATTTTCTTAAAATATAACTAAATTTCTATTAACCTAAAGAATTAAGATTTAATTATTCTTGTAACCCTATTACATTTATATAAATATCATATTTTACTTATAAGAAATACTAATTTTATTATTTAACTAATATAAACTTTAATAAAACTCTCTATAATATAACTTCTAGGAGGGGCCAATAGCTCACTCTCTACTACGACTATTAGTAGACATGTTACCCCCTAAAGTACAACTTCAGCCCTCCTACCCCCCCTACTAACTACTATAACTAGCCCCTA
>RYZW01000636.1:0-27679 GCA_004367215.1 Colletotrichum trifolii
ACTAGCTTATAACTAGTTAAAATAGTAATGAAATTACCTATTATCGTAGACAATTATACCCCTAGTTCTAATATTTAACCCTATAGTAATAGAAGACCTTGTCGTAATAATTAGGGAAAGCTTTATTGAGACTAGGGTTTAATATATATAGCTAAAAGTAACTACTAAGGTTATAGGGATAAGAGTCTTTATAAACCTCTTGAAAATAAAATAAAATAGAATACTAAAGGCTAGGTATTCCGTGATCTATTATCTTTCTATACTTTTATAATAGAACTGAAATCTCTTTGAAATCTATATAACTACTTATAAAAAAGGAAGTATAGAATAAATATAGAAATATATAGCTATAATTATTATACCTAAAGCTATTACTTTATTAAAATAAACCTCAATAAAATTATCCTAAATATTATAATTAATAAGTAACTGTTAGGGCGCGCTAGTGGCCCCTGGCGGGGCTACTGCTTAGTCATCTATAAGAGGGGTATTTAGACACGAGAAGGCTGGGACCTCAGGTGTAAAGGGTTAGATTCGAATATATTAACAACCTTATACCTACGTTTACCCCCGTATAGATCTATTACTTAGATACTATACCTATCCCTGACATATTCGAATCTCTACTTATCCTTAGGGGTTCTAACTAGTAAGTTATATAGGGGGCACTATCGTAGTAGAAGCGACGATTTCGATATACGTGATGCTAAGGCTATAGTAAAGCTATTATAGAGAAATATATAAGGGGCCCTAGTATAGCACTAATATATTAAAAGTAACGATCTTGATATATACGATACCTATACAGCTATACTATCGATACTTTACAAGAGAGGTATACTAGAGGGGCCCTAGTGCAGTATAAGTGACGATTTCGATATATATAATACCGAGGCTACAGTAAGGCTATCACAGAGAGGCATACAAGGGGCCCCAGCGTAGTACCAGTATACTAGAGGCGACTAGAGGTATACTAGAAAAGCCCTAGTACAACAGAAGCAACGATTTTAATATATGATATTTACGAGGCTATTATAACGAGGCTACTACTATAAAACTACCACACGAAACTACAAGAAGCTATTACAAGAAAGGTATACTAGAGGAGTACTAGTACAATACTAGTATAGTAGAAGTAACGATTTCGATATAACCTTATAAGGCTACTATAACGAGGTTACTACTATAAGATTACACGAGGCTATAGAGGCTATTATAAGAGAAGTATACTAGAGGGGCCCTAGTGCGGTACTAGCGACGATTTCGACTTTACGATATATACGAAACTATAGTAAAGCTATTATAAAAGAGGCTACTACAAGGCTACAACGAGGCTATTATAATAGAGGTATACTAGAGGGATACTAGTATAATACTAGTATAGTAGCGGCGACGATTCCGATACAACATTCACGAAGCTATACAAAGCTAGTATAAGAGATATATATAAGGGGTACTAGTATAGTACTAGGTAAGTAGATATTTTCGAGAGCTTCGTACTATATAGGTAGCTATAGGACGTTTAGAGGTATATGTTATATAGCTATATATAGTTATAATAATAAGAGGGTTACTATAGGGGTATTATATAGGTACCTCTAGTAATAAGAAGGTTCCCATAGGGGCGCTATAGGATACTTCTAGTAATATCGCTAGTGATTAGTAATACTGGGGAATATGAGGAGGCCTAACTTTTGTGGTAATAAGGGAGCTTTCTATTTAGCTATGAGAGTATTATTGTGAGAATATGAAGACTAGGGGGTTAGCTGGGAGCTAGTACCCTAAACCTAATTATTACCCGAACCTCTATAGTCCCCCAGGCTATAGAGTTTCGAGACACGGGAGAACTAAGGCCTAATAGCGGGGTACTAGTTATGAGGCCATGAGGGCATAGCCTCTAAGGAGGGGGATAATGGCTGCCAGGAGGCCTGGCTACTAGGAGGCCTGGTAGCCGCACAAGGCCACGAGGGCTACCACAAGGCCACGAGGGCTACTAGGAGGCTACGAGGGCTACCAGGAAGCCACGAGGCTACAAAGCCATGAGGCATAGCAGCTAATACTACTAATAGTTAATAGAGAAACCGTAGACCTTATAATTTTTATAAAAGACTTAGGTATTAATAGAAGTATACTAGAAAGGTAAAGGTATAGCTATAGTATATTAGAGGGGTAGTAGTATAGCTATGGTATACGAGAGGCTAAGAGTCTATAGTAATAAGAGGTTATGGCGTGGTTTTAAGTTAGTAAGGGGGATCACTAGAGGGGTAGTAGTATACTAGAGGCTACGTTAACAAGAGTAACAGCACACGAGTGGCTAGTGGTATACTAGTAGTAAATAAGAGTAATAAGAGGTTTTAGGAATAAGGGGCTAGCAGTATATAAGAGGCCTTAAGAGACTCTGTAAATAGTACTACTTTTCTTACTATAGGGGTAGAGGTTTAATAAGGGTATTGGGGGTCTACTTAAAATATAAGGGGTAGTAGAGGGCTAGTAGGAGGGCTAGGATATGCTATTAAGATAAGGGGTTTTAGGATCTAGGAATAGTTTTATTCGAGATGCGAGACTATGAGGGTATAGTCTATAAGGGGGGGGAATATATTAGGGCGTACTAGTAGCCCCCAGCGGGGCTACTACTTAGTTATCTATAAAAGGGGTATTTAGACATAAGAAAACTAGGACCTCAGGCGTAAGGGGTTAGATTCGAATGTATTAATAACCTTATACCTATATTTGCCCCCCGTATAGATCTATCACTTGGATACCGTACCCATCCCTAATAGTAACCTATAAATATTCAAAAAAGGATTATCTAGCTAACTTATAATTTACTATACTAAGCTAATAATATTAAAGACTAGGTATTGATTAAGTAATACTCTAATATTAATTTACTACTATAATACTAGTTACTAGATACTTTAGAGTATTATAGTAATATAATTATAGAAGTTTTAAAAGTTATCTAGTTATACTAGGAATATCTATATTTATAAAAGTATTATTTGTAAATTAACTATAATTGATTCATATATCAGGATTACTTACTAAATAGAATAGGCTAAGTTTTATTATATTTATATAGAGATTATAAGTTAGCTTATATTAGTAGTAGAGAGCTTTTTTATTAATAGTATAAAACCTGATCTTAGGAGTAGGTAAAGCTTAATATATAATAGAAATATTAAAGTTATAGATATTAAGGTTATGATAAATATGTAAATAGAATACTTATAATTAGTAGTAATTGAATATCTCAAGATTTTAAAATTATATATAGCTATAAAAACGTGAAGGTATAAGGGTATAAGGGTATAAAGTTATCGCGGAAAGAATTATTAGTTATTCATTATCAAAAAGGTTAATACGGGGCAGGTATACTAGTTACTATAATTATGAGGGGTTTAGCCCTAGATTAACTAAAGGCTAGCTATAGTAGTTAGTAAAGGAAATAAGAAAGCTAAAGTTATATTTTAAGGGGTAATATATCTACTAATAGTCGTAGTAGAGAGCGAGCTATTAGCCTTTCCTAGAATATTATCTAATATTACATCGAGTATATTCTTTTTATTTAAACTGTTAAAGATTTTTCTAATAATCTTTTTATTTTACTTAACTATAAACAAATTCGCTAAACTATATCAAACTCAATCTATTCTTTTACTAAACTTAAAAGATTTTTTTTTAAAGAAATCTATTAAATTAGTAATATAGACTATTTTATAACTATTAAAAACTAAACTTTTTAAAAAGTATATAAAATCTTTGAATAGTTAAGAAAATTCCTAAAAGGATTATAGTTGATTTTTAACGAAAGTAAGGTTAATAATTATATATATTAAATTGGAAGAGTAGTAACTACTACTAGACTTATTACTTAAAAATGCTAATTTAGCTTTTAAAATATCTAAAAATACCTCTTTACTTTTATTAGTATATTTTCTAAAATTCAGGTATCCTTTTTTAGCTAGCCTTCAGTATAGAATATAAAGTTGAGAATTCTTCACCCTATTTATAATACTATTTTAAGTACTAATTAATATCTAAATATGAGAGAATCTAGTATATAAACTAATAATAATGTACTTAATATACCTATAGTCTTTAGGAAAGTATAAGTAATTTCTAAAATTATATGAATACTTAGGTTGAGCTTAAAATATATTTCATTTTCCCGCGAGAGTAATTAATATTACTAGTATTTTACTATAACCTTTTATTCAACCTTTATAAGTATAAAATAGAACTATAAAAGTCTCTCTATATTTAGTAAAAGTCCTAGTTTTACGGTTTAGAATTTCTTTCTTAATAATATTCTAATATTAAGTTATAGTTTAACCATAGTGGGGGGATATTAAAAACGGTCAATAACGAAATCCTCACCAAACGTCTACTGATCTCAATGTTTTTAAATATCTTTATATAATTTCTAGTAGACTTGTTTATTCGTAAAAAGAAAATATATATAGAGATTTCAAAGATATTTACTTTATATATAGAAAGTATTTTGTTTCTATTGATATTTAGAAATACAGGAAACTCAGAAAGTTGGAATTAGATTTTAAAATCTAAATTCCATCTACTAAATGCCCTATAATATACCCTGAAGCCAAAAATCCAAATTTCTAACTTTTGTTTTTTGAATATATAAAGCGTAATTTTAATAGAGAGATTCTAGGATTTAGATATATTATATAGACTTATACTGGGAATATATATAGGTTTTCTAGATTCAATATATTTATAATCACGTAAATTATTGAATGTTGAAAAATCTTGTTTTTGGTGTAAAAACGCTGTTTTTGACACATTGACCGTTTTTAATGTCCCCTCACTGTAGGTGAAATATATCAAATAAATATTTCAAGTAACTCTGTAACTATAAAAGTTCCCTAGATTTTAAGGATATTATATATAATTACTTAGAAATTAATAACATACTACTTATTATATTATATTAGACTAGAGATATTTGAATTACCTTTCTTAAGGATTTCCTTATATTTAACTCGAATTTACTATTATATAACTAAATTATTCTAAGTATATTAATATATTAGAGTTCTTAAAAAAACTTAAAAAAAGATATTATTAGTATTAAGGAGTTCTATTTCAATAAATATTAGAAAGTTATTATTAATAATAATATTAACCTATATCTAAATTATATTATACTGTTTCTTTATTTCTTTATAGTTAGATTCTTAAACTATTTAAAATTTATAATTTGTTATATAATAGTTAAAAACGCTTTTAATCTTAGAAATATAGAGTTTAATATTCATAATGTTCTATTGAATAGTATTTTTCTAGGTAAGTTATTAGTCGAATTTAAATAGATTAATTATTTTTAAAGTATTAAGGATAGGTAGAATATCTAGATTAATATATTTTTAGATATTTTAGCTCGTTATATAGTATTATAGTATAATATATTAATAATTAAAATTAGAGCTATTAGATAGTTTTACTATTATATTCAAACTACTAGTAATTAAATATATTATTCTTAACTAATTTATTAAAGGATTAATAAGATAGATTAAAAAAGATTTCTTTTATATTCATTAATTATAAGTAATTTAGAGATGATAAAATATAACTAGGTTTATAAGTATAATAAATAAATAATATAGTATATAGTTTAAAAATAGGTTATTAAAAGGTATATACTATCTAAACTAGAATAAAATATTTAAACACGTATAAATAGAATAGTTATACTTTATATAAACTACCTAGATTACACGGTAGCTAGTAGAGTCGTTTAGTAGCCTTAATACTATACTTATTCTTATATACCCCTAATAATTAAAACTCTAAATAATAATTAATAGCTCCTATTAACCTATTTCTTATTTCTATTCTATTTTATTAAGCTTTGTAGAGTAACAAACAGTTGATTATTATTAGTATTCTATTATTTATAAAAGAATACTTAAAACTACCTGCTATAATATATCTATTTCTATTTAAGTATTTCTAATAGAATCCTAGTCCTAGAAAGTAATTACTAAATAAAACGTATTTTATTGTATTAGGAATATAGACTTTATATTTCTTAACTATAAGAAACTTTTATCCCTATCACTTCTTTAAAAAATATAATAAATAGTATTATTATACTTTAATTACTAACAATAAACTTATAAGAGAAATTATAGAAACCTAAGAATACTTCAAATTCCTTAGATATTTCCAGTAGTTTCTATTTAATAATAACTTAGACTTTTACTAGGTCTATTTTCTTTCTTTCTACTTTAGCTATATATCTTAAGAAACGTATTTTCTCTATATAGAATTTATATTTAGAAGTTTTGGTAGAAAGATATATTTCATATAACCTAATAAGTACCTATAAGAATATTTTAATATACTCTTCTCTAATAGTTACTATATATATTATAACACTATATTATATACTACGTAGTATATATAAATTAAATTAATAAATAGGTAATTAATATATACCTAGAAGACTACTAATATATTAGTAGAACTTAATAGTATTATTATATATTTATAATATTTATAGTAATTATACTATATTTTAAATACTATTCTCTAAATACCTTCTAGTCTAATCCTAATATAATAATAAGTATCTTTAAAGTTGATCTTTAAAATTTATATTATTTCTTAGAATCTATCTAGAAACTTACTAAAAATAATAACAAGTATTAGTTTGTGATTCTAATCTTATTAAGATTTCTGGAATTAATATAGAATTATAAAAAAGATAATTTCTACAAATAACTATTTGAGTTTATAAAAAGAATATTAGGTGGTATAATCTCTCTAGTTCCAATACTAAACTACTATTTCTTTCTAAAATAAATATAGTTACTTTAACTTAAACTAATACTAGTAATATAGCTAATTATGTACTAATAAAATCTATTTATAAGTACAAATCTACATCTATTGTTACTTCCTTTTATTAAATATTCCAAAGAATAATCACTAAACTTTAACTATTCTTCTAATAAAGACTAACCTTTTAGTTAATAAAAACTATTAATTCTATCTCCATACTTATTCATTTCTTTAGATTTCTTTAATATAAAGATTAGTGTTAATAATTTAGACTAAAATATAAAAGCTTATAATACTCTTCTCTTAAGTAATTATTAGTATTAAATCTGTGTTTTTTATTGAATCTTATAATTTGTAAATCTATACTTCATTTTACATTATGAAAGAAATATCCCTGTAATCTATAAGGTAGCTAATATATATATATATATATATATATTCTTCTAGTTTAGAACTAGTATAGTATTACTTAACTTACTAGTATTTTATTATTATCTATTTAATATTGATAGGATTACTGAATCTGTTTAATTTATTATTCTTAAAATAGTAATAATTAGAAAGACTATTAGTTGATATATATCTATTTATATTTCCTATCTTACACTAGCGTACTAATATAGTACTATTAGAATTCCTATAGTCTCTTAATGTCTATTATAATATTTTTAGCTTTAAGGATATGGATATTAAGTCTCTCTATCTATTTCTTTAAGTTCAAGTATAATTAGTAGAAATGAATAAAAGCTTCTCTCTTATCCTAATTAAATCTAAATATAGTTAAATTCTAATATAATATTAGCTTTTAAATATAGTGTTATATAAATAATTACTATTCTCTTTCTTATATTTCCTTAAGCTTCCGCTTAACGTAGTAGTTTAACGTCTAGCTAGCTTTTACTATTTTACGGCAAAGTAGTAAGTTCGATTCCTATAGCAGGTAACTATAACTAGTATTCCTATTAGTGACGTAAACTATATAGTAACCGCTACTTACTATTAGCACTTACTAACAGCTATTAATAACTAGTAACTATTGATAGCTAGTAATCAGCGTTACCGGCTAGTAGGTATTAGTATTACGTAACTACGATCTTTAAAGAATAACTATAATAGATATAGACACATACTTTCCCTTTATACTTCTTATATTTATCAGCTATTATATTAACTAACTATATCTTACTATTTGAAGTTTTCTCTATTTAAATAGTTCCTTAGTCTTAATACTATCTATAAGATATATAAAATAAAAGCTAACTCTTAGATATAGCTTCTTTTAAAAGGTTCCCGAGAAGTATATAACTTTTAATAGATCAAAAGCCTTTCATACAACTACTATATTTCCTTAAGCTTTTATTGATATAACCTTCCTTATATTTCTAGATTAATATACTATTAATATATAAATATAATAGAATTAACTTAAATAGGTTTATCTTTTAAGTTAAGACTATAGTGTTTCTATTCTACTGAACGTTAGAATACTAGTTTTAGAAATACTTATTAGATCTATTAGTTAATTATTTTATTTAATTAGATCTAGTAGTTATTCCTAATAGCTAGAATCTAATTATTGTTCTATTTAACTATAAACCCTTTTCTCATTATTCCTATATTTACTTCTAATATATTACTATTTAAGACTATGTAGTTTTAATTATTCTATTTCTAATACCTACTAGGTTTAATCTAAGTAAAGATAGTTATGATAATCATTTCTAGGATTACTTATCGAATCTATGTGTCAATTATTAAAACCCTAGTAACTATTTAAATTTAAAGAATATAATAGAATTGGTTTATTTCTCCTTCTTATATTAAGAGATAAGTATTCTTGTCTTTAAGATATATTTTATATAATGTTATCTAATAAGTACTCTTTTTTAATTTCCTCGATATATTATTAATAAAAGTTTATATTAATACTAAGCTCTAAATTATCTCGAACAATATATAAAAATATCTCTCTTTAGTGTTATTGTTTACTAAAATAATTATTTTACTATTATTTTAGTTTCACTTATTTAATCCCTAGTGATAATATAACATAATATGAGTAGCTTCACCATATATCTCTATTAAATTCAATATTAAATATTAAGGTTTATTGAAACTTGTATTAAGCTTATACTTATAAAGTAGCTATTCTTTATAATATTAATTATTGCTCAATATTTCTATTTAAACTAACTACTTAAAAGACCAAGTAGAAGTAATAGAATTATAAAGGTATAACTAAAAGCCGTAATCAAGTAAGATTTAGATATATAAATAAAGTCTATATTACTATGTTAGACTATTACTTAAAGGATTTAAGTTGTTACCTTTCTACTAAAAATTCTTTCTAATACCTTAGTAGCTAGTTATTAGGTATGCTACGTAGTTCTATTATTATATTCTTATACTTAAGTATTAGCTTAAGATTATTTATTTAGGTTAAGTGAAAAGTCTATATTGGTATATAATTATAGCAATTACCCTACTAATCTAATAAAGTAGTTATTATTCGAGTCCTTCTATATAGAATGAGAATAACAAACCTTCTTTATTATTTAATTTAGAACAAGATTTATTTAGTCAATATTATTATAGCTAATAAGATATAATAATATTAGTTTCTACTCAGTATATTAATTATTATAATAAGACTCTATTTGTCTCAGAATACCTTATTATTAGTCTTATTACTATTCTTAGTATATAATAAAACTATTTTCTTATATAGCTAAGAAATAGTTAATCCCGCTTGATATAGTAGTTTAACGTCTAGCTAGCTCTTACTATTATAGTAAGACTAGTAGGTTCGAATCCTATAGTAAATAAGCGTAACTAGTAGCTATATACTTTCTAATTACGTAAACTATATAGTAACCGCTACTAGCTACTAGTACTTGCTAATAGCTATTAATAGCTAGCTATTAATGTTAATAGCTAGTTACTACTAATAATAATAGCTAGTATCAATAGCTAGTAGTAAGTATTACTAGCTAGCTAGCTAGTATTAGTATTATATAACTATAATCCTTAAAGAGTAACTATAACGGATAGGCCTATACTTTCCCTATTTATTACCTATTATATTAACTAACTATATTTACTACCTGAGGTTTTCTCTATTTAAATAATTCCTTAGAACTAATTATATAACTATACTTTTTAAAGAGTAACTATAATAGATAGGCTTATACTTTCCCTATTTATTACCTATTATATTAACTAACTATATTTACTACCTGAGGTTTTCTCTATTTAAATAATTCCTTAGAACTAGTAATATCTAAAGGGTAAATAAAGTAAGAGCTAACTATTAGGTATAGTTTCCTATAAGGGTTCCCGAGAAGCATATAACTTTAAATAGATTAAAGACCTTAAATACAATCCCCAAGAAATGGTTAAATTTTCTTTTTCATCTTAGTAAAACAATATATCAAATTCCTAAGAATTAAAACATTTTTATTAGTTTATCTAGAGGGTAATATGTACTAATATAATCTTACTATTAAAGTATAAAGTAGTATTCTAATTGTTTATTATTATTTACTATTATTACTATTATCATTCTACTATATAATATATAGTACTATAGAAGGCTTTAGACTTATCATATAGTTATTACGTATTAATTAATATACAACTAGCCATAAGTAGTACCAGATACTTAGGAAATATTACCAATAAGATAAAGAAAGTATACTACTTATATTTAGCAATATATATAATTGTTATATACTTTACAATATAGTATAGCTTATACTAATAGCTTTTTCTTTTATTATATTTCTTAATATTTGCATATTTATATCTAAGATAATACCTTTAGCAACCTATACTTCTGTACCTAAATAATACATAAATATTAAGTTATCTATCTTATGTAAATTACCTATCTTTCTAGTTAAATAGTTATGTAATTTAATTTAATAAATCTATTAATAATAAAGAATTTAGTTACTTTTACTAACTTTTGCTCTATACCTAGAATAGTATCTAAGCTTTTTACCTTATATATAGATTTATCTATAAATTTTACCTAATAATAGTATTCGTGCTAATATTAGCTCGTAACTAGTTAAAGTAGTAATGAAATTACCTATTATCGTAGATAATTATACCCCTAGTTCTGATGTTTAACTTTATAGTAGTACAGAACCTTATAATAATAGTTTATATAGGGAGAACTTTATTGAGACTAGGGTTTAATATATATAGCTAAGAATAATTACTAAAGTTATAAAGTTAAGAACTTTTATAAACCTCTTAAAAATAGAATAAAATAGAATACCTATAAAAATGAAGTATTCCGTAATTTATTACTTTTCTAGATTTTTTATAACCGAACTAAAATTTCCTCGGAACCTATATAGCTACCTATAAAAAAAGAAATATAGAATAAGTATAGAGATAATTAGTTATAACTATTATAACTAAAACTATTCCTTTATTAAAATAGGTTTTAATAAAATTATCCTAAGTATTATAATTAATAAGTAGTTTATAGATATTTAAAAGAAGATTATCTAGCTAACCTATAATTTATTATACTAAACTAATAATATCGGGGATTAGGTATTAATTAAGTAATAATTTAATATTAATATACTACTATAATACTAGTTATTAGATATTTTAGAGTATTATAGTAATATAATTATAGAAGTTTTAAAAGTTATTTAGCTATGCTAGGAATATTTATATTTATATAAATGTGATTTATAAATTAGCTATTAGTTATAATTAATTAATATATTAAGATTATTTACTAATAAGAATAAACTGAGCTATATTATACTTATATAGAAATTATAAGTTAAGTTATATTAGTAGTAGAGAACCTTTGGATTAGTAGTCTAAAGTCTTGTCTTAGGAGTAGGTAGAGTTTAGTAGGGATATTAAAATTACGGATAGTAAAATTATAATAAATATTTAAATAGAATACTTATAGTTAGTAGTAATTAAATATCTCGAGATATCTGAATTATATATAGCTATAAGGGTATAAAGGTATAAAGGTATAAAAGTATAAGGTTATTATAGAAAGAGTTATTAGTTATTTATTATCTATAAAAAAGTTAACACGGGGTAAATATACTAGATATAGCTATAAGGGGTTTAGTGTTAGATTAACTAGGAACTAGTAATAGTAGTTAGTAGAGGGGGTAAGAAAGCTAAAATCATACTTAAGGGGGTAATATATCTACTAATAGTTATAGTAGAAAGCGAGCTATTAGCCTCTCCCGTTAAGAATAAAGAATAAATATAATGTTTAACCTATTTAGAAACCTGTTAAAACTTATATTAATTTAGTTACTTTTACTTTTTACCTAGAAAAGTATCTAAGCTCTTTACTTTATATATAGATTTGACTATAGGTTTTACCTAATAATAATATTTATACTAATACTTACTTATAGCTAGTTAAAATAGTAATAAAATTACTTATTATTATGGATAATTATACTCCTAGTTCTAATATTCAACCCTATAGTAATAGAAGACCTTATAATAATAATCTATATAGAGAAAGCTTTATTTAAACTAAAGTTTAATATATATAACTAAACATAACTACTAAAATTATAAGGTTGAGAACCTTTATAAATATCTTTAAAATAGAATGAAATAGAGTATCTATAAGAGCTAGGTATTCTATAATCTATTACTCTTCTATATCTTTTATAATAGAACTGATATCTCCTCGAAATCTATATAGCTACTCGTAAAAAAGAAACTATAGAATAAGCTTAGAAATATCTAGCTATAACTATTATAATTAAAGCTATTATTATATTAAAATAAGTTTAAATAAAATTATCCTAAATACTATAATTAGTATGTAAGTAATAAATATTCAGAAAAAGAATTATCTAGTTAACCTATAACTTACTATACTAAGCTAATAATATTAAGGACTATCTATTAATTAAATAATACTTTAATATTAATATACTACTATAATACTAGTTACTAGATATTTTAGAATATTATAAGAATATAATTATAGAGATTTTGAAAGCTATTAAGTTATATTAAAAGTATTTATGTCTATATAAAAATTATTTATAAATTAGTTATACTTAATATATTAAGATTATTTACTAATAAAAGTAGGTTAAATCCTACTATACTTATATAGAGATTATAGGTTAGCTTATATTAGTAGTAGAGAACTTTTATATTAATAGTATAAAATCTCGTCTAAGGGATAGGTAAATTTTAGTCCAGAGGATATTAAAATTATAGATATTAAGCTTATAATAAATATTTGAATAGAATATTTATAGTTAGTAGTAATTAAATATCTCGAGATATTTGAATTATATATTAATAGTTATAATAGTATAAAGGTATAAATAGATAAAGGTATAAAAGTATAAAGTTATTATAGAAGGAGTTATTAGTTATTTATTATTAAAAAAGTTAATATAGGGTAACTATACTAGCTACTATAGCTACGAGGGGTTTAGCTTTAACTTAACTAGGGACTAGCTATAATAGTTAGTAGGGGGGTAAGAAAGCTAAAATCGTATTTTAGAGGATAATATATCTACTAATAGTTATAGTAGAGAGTAAGCTATTAACCCCTCTTAAAACCTTTATTAATAATGGAAAGCTTTATACTATTTAGTACTAATTGGAATTTAGTAAGATAAACTAGCTAGTCTAATTATTAAATTATAATATATATCTATAGAAATATTTAAATTCCAGATATAACGTTCTCTATCTTACTATCTATTTAAAACTAAAAGGATATAAATCGTAGTTCTTATATTTCTATACACTAATATAATATTAACTAGAAAGCGCCAATGAAATCTAGATTATAGTTAATACTAATAAATATATAAAGCTACAGGATTACTACTACACTTTCTCAAACTATGTTCTATAAACCTTTAGTATTAGAAATATAATAATTTCCAACTAAATATATTTCATAAGTCTACTAATAATATTCACTATAAACCTAAAGTTTCTTTTTATCAAAACTAATAATTGTTTTATAAAAGTAATAGAAATTTATAATTAGAGTCTATTAGAAACTAGTAAGACTTTCAATACTTCCTAATAGTAATATTAGTCTTTCAATATAAACTAATAAATCTTATATATTACGAATAATATATGTAATATCTTTCAATAAAATATTTTAAACTTAATTCTATAAGAATACTATAAACATTAGATTAATATTAGAGTAACTTCAAATAGAAAAGTTATGAACCATTTAAAATATTATGTTTTCTTATAAATAAGCTTAGAAACCAAGATCCAATTCTAATATAGTAAAATACTATTCCTTCTTATTAGATAAGTAGCTAGCTATACCTATATGACTACTATTGTTGAAGATATCCTTATTACTTAATAAAGAGTCTCTAGGCAAATGTTATATATTAATATTGTTATAATTGCCTAATTGTATAATACTAATAATATAACACTTTAAAAGATAATATATGTATCTGGTAATCTATTAGTACTATACTGATAAACATTATTTACTTATATTATTTCCTTTCTTTCTCTTATTATGAGATATCATCCATTAGAAATATTTGAAATATTTGAAAAAGCCTGTTTTAACTCTAAGGTTCATTGAAAAAGGCGGAAGACTTATATTGAAAGCTTTAATTCTATAATATTATTTTATATCAATTAAAAGAAAGCCTTAGAATACTTTATAAGATACTTTAAGCAACACTTTAAAAAAGGTATATAATTAGGAAGCATAATTAATAAATCTAATATGTTATATAATTCTATGAATTATACCTTTAGATATGATATAACTACTAATAGTGTTTCAATCTAATTAATATAACTTTATTAGATAAGAATATTTCTACTTACAACATAAGCAATCACTTATAATATACAATCTTTATCCCCTTATTAGAAGTAACTTCCCAATATCCTTTTAACGTTATATCCCTCTATTACTATATATCACTCTAAGTGTATAAGTTATAATGAATTTTAGAGAGACTATAAGCTCAACTACGTTCAATACTTCTTGATATATAATATCTTGATAATGTAATACCTCTTTCTATATCAATCAGATAAGAGGACTTTTGAATTGGAGAAGTGAGGAATTTAATACATAAAAGAGATCTATAGAATCAGAGATACTTTAGAAACTATAAGTATTCTCAAAGACTTTCTATTCCTATAAAGTCCTAATTTTCTCGGAAATATGATATATATCTTTCTCTACTTTAATAATAAGACTAAAATACTTAGTGTTCTTTATAGAAACTTATATCTTTCTGAGTTCAAATATACGTTAGCTTTTTATAATTATCTTAAAACTTTATATAATTATGATTTCATAAGCACTATTTAAATTTCAATTATAGACGCAAATATCGTCTAAATAAATAACAATAAAGTTACTAAGAATACCGTCTAGTAAGGTATTAGTACAATAGTACAGAATAGTAAGTATTTTTATTATTTCAAAAAAAGGTGACAAGCCACTTAAATAGATTTAAAAATATTCAAAAAATAGTCTTTTATTAATTATCCTCCATAATATGAATATTATAAAACCCTATAGAAATATCAACTTTCATAACTTATATTATACTAGATAGAAAGTATAATGTCTTTTTCAATAATAATAGTAACTATGTTATAGAGATCAATAGTATTAAAGGCATGATAATCTATTTACATTTACAACTATTTCCAGACTTCTAATAAATGAATAGATATCTAAACTATAAATAATATAGCCCAAATTTAATTCAACTTTAGGGAATCTATAATCTAATACCAGATATTAACATACAGTTTCTTAATTTGTTATAAAATAAGTCTTATAGTAAGTCTAGAATAGTTTTTTCTAAGTTCCTCTTTAAATATATATTACAATTAAGACACTTCTAATAGGATAGAAAGTTAGAGGTTATATACTTATAAAATTAGTATATAGAGAAGGTATAGACTACTAACAAAAGTTGTATTATTTATCTGAAAATAAGTAGTAATATTACTACTAGAGGTATATTTATTTGTATCAAATTAACTACTAATTACTAATAGTCTTCTTTCTTTAGGCTAGAAGATATTTCAATTAGCAATTTAATATAATCCATAATCTTACTTATATATACTTACCCTAGATAATCACAAATAGCCTGAATAATAGAACTACTAATTAAGATTATTCTTTCTTAACCTTTTATAGAATTTAGAATAACCTCTTAGGATTATAACTATAGTTTCCTCAGAATAACTAGTTATACTATTCCTTAGAGTATATAGAATTAAACTTTAGATACTGACTTATAGTTATTAATATATATCCTGGCTATTATAATACTAATAGCCTTTTAATTAGTATCGAAGAAATACTTAATGAATACAACTCTGCTAATATAATAATTATTGTATTCTACTATTCTATAAATTTCTTACTAACGACTCTATAATAATTACAAATGCTATTTATCTACATAGAACTAAAAGTCGTATAGTTAACTCCTTAATAATAACTTTAATGAAGAAATCAATACATAATTTAGAAACTCCTAGTAAGAGATTTGGATAAAAAGGAATATCTCTGAAATATTGAAACTAATACTTATAATATTTTATTTTATTTATTTACTTTTGCTCTATATCTGGAATAGTATCTAAACTCTTTACCCTATATATAGATTTAACTATAAATCTTACCCGATAATAGTATTTATACTAATACTAACTTCTAACTAGTTAAAATAGTAATGAAATTACTTATTATTATAGATAATTATATCTCTAGTTCTAATATTTAACTCTATAGTAGTAGAAGACTTCGTAGTAATAGTTTATATAAAGAAAGCTTTATTAAGACTAGTTAAAACTTAATATATTTAGCTAAAAGTAACTATAAAGGTTATAGGGTTAAGAATCTTCTTAAACTTCTTAAAAATAGAATAAAATAGAATTCTTACTTTAAAATATAAAAACTAGGTATTCTATAATCTATTACTCTTCTATAACTTTTCTAATAAAATTAAAATCCTCTCGAAATCGATATAACTACTTATAAAGAGATAACTATAAGATAAATATAGAAATATCTAGCTATAACTATTATAACTAAAGCTATTAGTATATTGGACTAGGTTTTAATAAATTTATTCCGAATATTATAATTGAAAAAGAATTAAAAATATTTCAAAGGAAATTATCTAGCTATCCTATAAGCTATTATAATGGATTAATAATATCGGCGACTAAGTATTAATTAGATAATACTTTAATATTAGTATTTTATTATAATATTAATTACTAGATACTTTAGAGTATTATAATATTATAATTATAAGAAGTTTAAATATTATTTAGTCATACTATAAGTACCCGTATCTATATAAGTATTATTTATATATTAGTTATACTTAATTAATATATTAAAGTTTTTTACTAATAAGAGTAAGCTAAGTCTTACTATACTTATATAAAGATTATAAGTTAGTTTATATTAGTAGTAGAGAACTTCCGTGTTAGTAGTATAAAGTCTCGTCTTAGGGGTAGGTAAAACTTAGTAGGAATATTAAAGTTATAAATATTAGAATTATAATAAATATTCGAGTAAAATACTTATAGTTAGTAGTAATTAAATATTTCGAGATATTTGAATTGTATATAATTATAAAAGTATAAAGGTATAAAAGTATAAGGTTATTATAGAAGGAATTATTAGTTATTTATTATTAAAAAAGTTAATATAGAGCAGGTATACTAGCTACTATAGTTACAAGAAGTTTAGCCCCGGATTAACCAGGNGAGGGGTTTAGCCCCGGATTAACCAGGGGCTAGCTATAGTAGTTAGTAGGGGGGGTAAGAAGGCTGAAGTTATACTTTAGGGGGTAATATATCTACTAATAGTAATAGTAGAAAGCGAGCTATCGGCTCTTCCTATATATTTTATTTTATATATATTTTAAATATAGTATTTATCCTTATTTCTTCTAATATAAAAAGCTTTACTAATCTATGAAATAGTAATAATAGATAAGTTAATTACGAATTAGTACTAATTTATCTAGTAGGGGATAATTATATACTATATATAATCTTATTATATACATGTATATAAAAGTTCTAGTATTTATTATTGTTATTATTATTATTATTATATAGTTATAGATATAGCTATATAGAGTTATAGATTTATAGTGTAATAATTACTTACTAATTATTATAATACTAAGTTATAATTAGTGTTAGGTATTACGAGTAAAGTATAGGAAGTATATAATTATATATATTATATATATAAGAAAGTATATAGTTATATATACTATATATAAATAGAAGTATACGTACTATACGTAGTAGTATATACTATATGGTATAGTATTACTACTACTAGCTTTAAAGTAATAGAGAGAATAAAAGTATAAAGTTTCGAAACTTCTATATTAGGAATGTTTAAAACCGTATAAATAGCTAACCTTTTAGTATAAAACTTTAGTGAAGACTAATCTTTGTACTAAAAAGTATAAAATATACTATAAAAATGTAATTCTTATAAAGTTAGGTTAGTTGATTAATAATAAATAAATATTATAAAGTTAGCCTTTATAGAGTCTAGTAATAGTATCTAGTAATAGTTTTACTACTAGGTCTTTAAATTATATATTAATTTAGTTATTTTCAAAAAATCTCATATACTATAGAAGCTCTTAAGTATAGAGAATACCTATCTTGAATTATTATTAGCTAATCCTCGATTTTATATAGAATAATACTTTTATAAAAGAAACTATATAAGTAACTAGGGGTTTTAAGTAATCTTTATAGTTAATATTTATTTAAGGAGTCAATAGTACAGGGGTTACTATAGGTTTACTACTAGAAAACTAAGCTAATATTGTTCTTATAAAAAAGAATTATCTTTTAAAGAGATCTTTAAATATTATTATAGTTATTACTTAAGGTTTAGGTAGTATAGTTACTATATATTTACTAGTAGTTTTAGTATAAGCTTTAGTACTTATAGTATTAGGTATTATTATTATTTCTAGTAGTAGTACTAGTACTATAGATTCGCTAGTTATTCGTTATAACAGAGCTATTACTAAAAAGCCTAATTATATTTCTCTAGGAAATAAAAGTTGAAAAATTATTGAAGAATAACTAAAAACTTAGCAAGGGAAAAATAAATAACAAAAGCTAGGTTTCTATAGATTATAAGATTTTAACTTAGTAGGTTACCTAGTAGTGACTTTAAGAGGTTTTTATCCTATAGTAGTTTCAGGCTACTAGATGATTTAATCTATATATATATATAGTAATCCGATTCTAGCTATCCTAGTTCTCCACATAAACTATAAGGTATATCCTTATAAATAAGAATAAATAAATAGAATAACTTTCTGTGAACCTAATCTTATAATAAAAGGATTATTAGAGATACTAATCTAGAAAGATATATTAGATAAAACGTATCATATTTATAGATCTATAGTCTAAAGGTTTCTTAGTTGTAAGACTAATACTTTGAAATCTAGAACATAGAGTAGTATATACATTATATATTTCTTACTGCGATTTATAAGATAAATACTATAGATTTAAGTTTATAGTTTATATATATATACTACTTATGTCATAAAAGAGACCTCAAGCCTAGCCTTATTATAATAATAGCTTACTTTCTACTATAACTATTAGTGGATATTTTACCCCTCAGTTATAACTTTAGTCTTTCTATCTCCCTACTAGTAATTATAGTAAGCTTCTAGTAAAATTAAAACTAAATATAAGATAGTTATAATAACTAGTATATTTACTCTTTATCAATCATTTTGATTATAAATAACTAATAATTCCTTCTATAATACTCCTACGCCTATATACCTTTATACTTTAATAGTATAAAAAGCTAAACCTAAGCTATAATTTAGCCTAGAAAAGAGTATAAATACTATTTATTTAGAACTAGGGAATAAAAGAGAAGTTCTAATAAAAAGCGTAAAAAGTCTTCTTCAAAGTAATACTAGGGACTTACTCGTAAGCTACTAGTACCTAGCTTCTTAGGTATAGTTATAAGGATTTAAGTAAAGTGAGAATTAACTAGTTAAATATAATTTATTAGATTACCCACCTTTTTACTAGTAATATATTAGAGCTATTTTCTTAAGCTTTCTATTATACTTATTAATAATTATTAAAATATTAGGCTGTAAGTGTTTACCTTATAGTAGGACTCGACTTATAGTTGAATATTCTCTAGAATATTCTACCCCACTCCTTTTACAGGGTACTTGCCAGTAATTAACTTTAGTATTCGTAATTGCTTACGCAAGCCTGTATACTAGAATATTCTAATAATTACTAATTAGAATATTCTAGAACTAAGCGTAGTACTATAAAAGAAGGTTTTTATACTATCTTTTAGTATATATTTAGATGAACTAATAATAATATTCTTTTACTGAATATAACTATTATTTACTCTTTTATTCTATTTTCTCTTCCCCTAAGAATATTTAGTAAATATACCTTTAATATAAGGTATTACTTTACTAGATATAAGCTATTTACCTACTTACTTTTTAACAGGTTATAAGCCTAGGGTTTTATTTCTCATATTCTTCTATTAGAACTTAAAGCTTTCTTTATCGAATTAAACGAAACTTATTAATTGAATCATCCGATATATCTTGAAAGATTTCGACTATTTTCATTAGTTAATATAAGATTCGATATAAAGATATTATATATATTTACTTATCCGAGCTTCCTCTCTTCGACCTACTAGTAACCTTAGAGTTACTATTTTGACCTTACCCTACTTCTTTTATAGGGTACTTATTCGATATATTTAATATTCGAATTGAACTGAAATCGACCTTTTCGAAAATCGAACTACTAATTTATTATATTAGTATTATTACTACTATTTAGTAGTATTTTTAGCTTTTGAAAACCTGATTTATTATATCGGTAATACTTCTTAGCTATTAAGTAGTATTAAGGCTTTTTAACTGATTTTCTATATTAGTATTTTACTACTTAGCTATTGAGTAGTATTTAAGCCTATTCTTAGCTAAATACTTAGTTATTTACAGAGCCTTTTAGTTATTTATTTTGCTATATTTAGACTATAGCTGATACTATTAAGGCTATTATAAGCTATTTGATACCTGAAAAACAAAGGCTTATATTTCTTCGCTATATTTATAGCTATAGCTAAAATTATCAAGGCTATTATAAGCTATTTAATACCTGAAAAACAAAGGCTTATAGGGGCTGAAAACTAGTCTACTTAGTTTTGCTCCTTGAAGCTTTATTTTAAGCTTTTAAATTTATTCAAATTTTTCAAAAATAAGGAGGCCTATAAGGCTATATTAGAATCATAGAAGGTTTAGGCTCTATTAGTTATTTGGCAAAATATTATAGTAGAGCTTTTAAGCTTGATTTTTAATACTTAAGATCCCTATATAGCTATAACTATTTTAAAGGCTAGTTATGAAAGTACTGGTTTTGTTTTTTGTTAATAGTTATATCTCGAATTTTACGCTATAAAATTCGAAATTTATAGTTCTTTTACTGAATTTATTAGTACTTTTAAGGGTTACTTATCTAAGTTAGTTACTATAGGTGCTAATATAGACCATATCGACTAAATAACCGTTTTTATAGTAGCCCTACAGCGCTCTTTCCCTGTATAGTTAGAGCGGTAAAGGTTTAATTTAAGCCTAAAAAGGGCCCCTACTTTTTAGGTTCTTATAGTTTATATTTTAGATAAAAACTATAAGGAAATCGATATCCTATATAGAATAGTTTTACTAAAAAGCTTTTTAGAAAGTTTACTATACTTAACTCTTTTGAAAAAGCCGAAAAGTCTAAAAATAGATTCAGAAGTTTTACTTATAGCACTAAAAAGAATACTAAACGAGGTAAATCTTACTAAAAGGATTATTTGAAAGATTTGAAGCTTCTTATAGGCTAATAAAAGTTTACCCCTAAGGTTTTTGTAACCTTTATAGCTTTAGTTATAATAACTAAAACAGAGCCTAGAGGTTCTATAAATAAGGCTTTTATAGTACTTATAAGTACTACTTATAGGAAAACTCTTTATTAGGTACTAAAAAAGCTTCTAAACCTATAATCCCTTAACCTAATAAGGATTATTGGTTTTATAATATAGGTTTTATTACTTATATAGCTAATAGTTTTTAGTCTTTTACTAAAATAGACACTTCATAGAACCTAGCTCCTATATTTATAAGTAAGGGTCTTATAAATCCCTCTAGTATAAGTATTATAGAACTACTTATTTACTATAAAAGTTTTATGAATACTGTAAAGTTAACTAATACTTTTTATATTCTAGAATTTCTGATTAATATTCTTTCTAGAGTATTATACTATAATAAGGGTAGTTATATTAGGGATAATATCTTATATAACTCTAAAAACAACCCATTTATAGCTCTAAATTTACAGCGTAGGTTTTATTTACTTATAGCCAAAAAAACCATAAAGCTTTTACCTATTAAAAACTACTATAATTCTTAGCTTTTTTGGAAAATATAGAAGGAAATTTTCTAAAAATATAGTATAAATATTATACTAGTACCAAAATTAGCTAAATTTATTGATAATTCTGATTATAGTTTAATAAGGTTTATAGTATCTACTAGTTATACTATAGAGATTTCTGAAAATTTAGTTAATTTATCTACTAAATTATAAAGCCTTTCCCAATTTACAGAAAACTCTATAGTAGATTTCGAGGCTTTTACAGTTAACAGTACCCCTATAAATATAGAGGCTTTAACTATTACTATAGAATAATATCATCATCTAGGGTACAGTAGTTATCCTTTTTTAGCTAAAATAGCTAAAATTATAAAAGGAATACCTATAAATTAGCTAAAAGAGGCTAGGTTATAGTACTTTGATCATAGTAAAAGTAAAACAGTTAGGCAACAGTCAAACGTTAGCTATAATAGGGCTACGGAACCACTTTATCGAATCTATATTAATTCGATTAAAGTAAGCCTTACTAGTAATACTAGGAATAATTATACTATTCCCTATACCGACAACTATACCTCCTATAGGGCTATAGATTTTATAGCTAAAAAAGACGATATTCTTAGCTATATTATAGCTTAATTAGAGTATTATAAGACTTAACTAGGGTGCTATCCTTAAGCTCTATATTTTAATAATAGCTAAGAATTTAACCCTAAACCTTTAGAGGGTTATATAAAAGAAAAGGGTATTATTATAGAAGCTTTAGTACCTTATACTTCCGAATAAAATAGTATTATAGAGCGTGCTAATAGGGTTTTAATCAAAAAACCTATACTACTTTACTTTTAGAAAATCTATTTTTCTATATTTAAGATGTTGTTATATCTGTAGTAGTTAAATTAGTTAATTTAACTGCTATAATAAGACTTTTAGTTACCCCCTTATAGGTTTTATTTGATTATTCCTTCCCTGAAAGAAAGAATAGGTTTAATTTATAGGTTTTGAAGCCTATAGGTACTATAGTTCTAGTATATTACTTTTCTGAAAAACGGAAAAATAGTAATAAATTCACTGTTTTTATAGAAGAAGGCTTTTTTAAATCCTATAAGGATACTTCTAAAATCGCTCTTATCTTTATACTAACTAGACTTTATAAATCTAGATTAGTTTTTACGGCTTATTTTAAATTCGTTAATATTATAGTAGGGGGGTACTTCTTACTATTTTAGACTCTAGTATTAATAATTTAGAGCTTACTATAGTAATTATAGAAGTCTTACCTCCTATGAGGTCTTTTATACCCTATATGTTTATTGCTTATTTAGAACTTTAGATACTAAAATAGGCTTTAAATAGTACTAAAAGAGATAATTAGTTTAAAGCTATCTATACTAAGATTAGCTAGCTAATTAATTAAGGGGTTTTTAAGGCTGTTCCTACTAAGTAGCTCTTAAATAAAAATCCTATGAAAAGGCTTATAGCTATAAGATAGGTTTTTAAGCATAAGCTTAACCTAGATAGGACTGTTAATAAATATAAAGCTTATTTAGTAGCTAAAGGCTTTTAGTAAAAATATAGTATAGATTATTTCTAGACTCTTACTATAAGCTTTAATCTAGTTGCTATTAGAGCCCTTTTAGTTATAGCTATAGCTAAAAACTAGGAGATCTATTATATTAATATAGTTGGAGCTTTTTTATATAGGGATTTAGAAGAAGAGATTTATGTTGAAATCTCTTAACTACTTTTTATCGAACTTTTCGAAAAATTACTGAATCTAAATATTATAAGGTTTAACTTTAATTTAGAATAGGTTTTATTACTACTATAGGCTTTATATAGACTTAAATAGAGCCCTAGATAGTAGTAAAAGTATGATGAATAAATAATATAGTATATAGTCTGAAAGTAGGTTGTTGAAAAGTATGTCTTCTTCTAACTAGAATGAAGTATTTGAATGCGTATAAATAGAATAGGTATACCTTATATAAGCTACCTGAGTCGTATAGTAGCTAGTAGAGGTATACGGTAGCTTTAGTACTGTACATATTCTTATATACCCCCCTAGTAGTAGAACTACTAGAGATATTTTTATATTGTTTAATTAATATACTAAATAAATAAAATAGGGTAAATAGTTCTTAAAATAGATCTTCTAGTATTTAAATAAAAGAAATTAATAAAGTTATTGTGATCTATTATATATTTAACTATTTTTGTCGAGTATTAGTAAGGGTGATTAGTTAGTTCTTTCTAAAATTGCTAGTAATCTGATCTTTTTATATATTATATATAAATTATTTGTTAATTTGTCACTTATTAGTTTTCGTTTTTTCTTCTAAATTAACTTTTTTAATAGTTATTCTTTTATTTAATAGGTAGTATATATTACTGATAGAGATTCTATACATTAGATTTAAGTATAATAATATATATTAGTTATTATTAATATTTTAATTATAGGATACGCCCCTTGAGTCTATTGAGAAAGATATTGTTAAACCTATAGATCTTCTTGTTAAGGTTGAGAACTAAGTTGTTAATACTAATTCTGATAAGTATAATATTACTTTTGATTTTCTAGAGTATTTTATATCTTTCTTAGTTAGTAATCTAGTACTAGTTTTTACCTAGTATATTCCCGAGTTAAAATAATTTCTTCTTAACTCTAGTTTTAAGGGTAATAGAATAATAGTCTTTGAATTTACTTTAACTATCTTTTATCTTTATATACTTAATAAGGATAATAAGTTTCGAATTAGAAATACTTTTTTGTATTTCTTTCGAGAGATTTGTTTTATTTAGTAGTTTTTAGTTAATTTCATTTCTTTTAAATAATATAGTTCCTGTTTTTACTTTCTGTTTTCCTTCTCTATCAATATATTCATTTATCTTAGTAAGTTTATCTAAGAGTATTTTATATCTAAGATTTAAGTATAGATTAATTTTGTTAAGGAAGAGAACTTTATTAGTAATTTGAATCTTTAGTTTTACTGTGAAAACTAGTTAATTCGACTTAAGTTACTTATGTATATATATTTCTCAGAGGTTCCTAGTCTATAGGAATATTTATTATTATTTCTAGTATTTTAATTTATTGAAATATCTGAACCTAGTAGTATTATAAAGAAGAGAACTGCTTTAATTAAAAAACCTACTGCTACTACTAGTTTGAAATATCTTTGTGGTTATCTGAGGAAGGTTACTACTCTAAAGTTCTCTTCTAATAATAAGGAGGATAATTTAGCTAGTAATTCTAAAGAAAAAGAAGTAATTAATAAGTTTATTAGTAATAATAATAAAATACTTAAGGTTATTATTAATAAAGAAGATACTAATAAAAATATCGAGGAAATAACTAAATTACTTAAGAAATATATAAATATTATTACTAGTATAATAAGAAAATCTTTATAGATGGGAGATCAACAAGTTTTATAAGAAATAAATAATTTTAAATATCAACTAGAAATTATTAAATAATAACTTATAAAGCTTAGTATTAAATTTACTATTCTAAGGGAGACTTTAATTAAGTTTACTCTTTCTAAAGAAATTAAGATTACTAAGGAATATAAGAATTACTTATTCTAAATATAGATTATTAGAAGTTTATAACTATTTTTAATTATCCCCTATATAGTATATTATTCTAGTTTTATTTTTTTATAAAGTTTCTATTTTTATACTATTAGTATTAGTAATTAAGATTTAGTTTCTAATTAATACTACTAGTATAAGAATAATTTGAAGGCTATTTATATACTAGTCTCTAACTAAACTTATAAAGTATTTAAGAATTATTTAGAAGTTCTCTAGATTTTTAAAACTAATAAAATAAGTATTTTAGCTTATTATTTTTTATTTAAGTCTAATTATTCTTAATTAAAAGCTAAGAAAGTTAGTAATATAAAGAATCTTATCTATTTTTAGTTATAATTAAAATAATAGAAAGACTTTGAGGCTATTTCTATTAAAAATAGAAATATCTTAGATTCTACTACTAGAACTCCTATTATTAAGCAATTTTCTCTAATTTAGGTATTTTAATTTATTTAAGTTCCTTAGTTTATATTACTTATTGAGCTAGTTTTAAATAGTTATATCCTTAGTATTTTAGTAATAGTAACTAGTTCCCTAGTTAATAGATTTCCTATATCTTAGCTAGTTCCTAGAATATTTAAAACTTATAGTATATCTTAGCTAGTTCTTAGAAAGTTTAGAGTTTATAGTTATAGTTATAGTATTACTAGTCTTAGCTATTTTTTTTGGTTTAGGCTTAAGCTCCTATTCCTGCTCTTTTTAGGGGTTATAGTTAGTTTTTAATACTTATATAAGTTGATTTCTATATATCTATTATAGTATTTTACTTACTTATCTAAAACTTAGAATTCAAATAATTAATACGTAGTTAGATAAAAACCTATCTCGAAAACTTTATTTAATAGGAATAGTTAGAAGAATTGTATTATATTCTTACTTTCTATATTACTATTATGAGAACTTTGTATTAAAAACAAGGATTATTTTCAATTATTTATATATATATTTAAAAAGATAGAAAATCACTTTAAATAGCTTTTTCTATTATTCTAGCTAGCCTTTAAAGTATTATTTATAAATCTATAAAGTTAAGAAAGATTCTAAATTATTTAAACTTCATTTAAGTTAGAGTTTTGATAAGTCTATTTACTAGTATTATATCTATAAACATATAGATTATTTTAAAATTATTCTTTAAGTATTTCTAGTAAAACTATATCTATTAAATATCTATATTTTACAATTTAGTAAATAATTATTTACTATCTAAGATTACTAGTCTAATTATCTAGTAGTTATTATAATACATTCTCTGAATATTTCTTAAGTTAAACTTAATATCTCAAAATAGTCTCTTTAGTACTATAGTTTCTTTCAAAATATATTTTAAACTAAGACGTTCTATTTTAGTTATTAATGTAGTTATAATACTCTATTAAATAGGTTTCTATTAGATTAGTTTTCTAAATAGAAAGATAATGTAACTATAATTTAATCTTTAAGTTTTTTTATAGTTTATGAATTAGGTATCTCTAGTAATTAAAAGTATTTAAGGCATCTTATTAATACTTCCTAAATTTCTGAATTATAATACTAGGAATTTTATTTTATAGAAATACTAAATTATATAGTTTATAGTATTTACATATACTTAAGAAAAGCTTATAAAATATTTTAAAAGTAAAGAATATACAAATAAGATATCTAGTTATACTATTATAGATGTATAAAGAATCGAACTAATTTTTATTTAGTATTTATAAATCTCTTTAAATATAACTTAGCTAGTATTTATAGTAAAAGTTATTATTAGAAATAGTATTAT
>RYZW01000637.1:0-12555 GCA_004367215.1 Colletotrichum trifolii
ACTATAAGGTTAAATATCGGAACTAGGGGTATAATTATCTATAATAATAGGTAATTTTATTACTATTTTAACTAGTTACGAGCTAGTATTAGTATGAATACTTTTATTAGGTAAAGTTTATAGTTAAATCTATATATAGGGTAAAGAACTTAGATACCATTCTAGGTATAGAGCAAAAATAACTAAATCTAATTATTATAAATTAGAAACCTAGACTAGTCCTATTAATTTAAGTATTAGTTTAGGTATAATTAAATTTCTTTTATTAGTTTTTAAGACTAATTCTAAGTTTAGCTTAATATTTAAGGTTATATTTAGTATGAATAGGATAATTAGTAGAATTGAAATCCTTTTATTAAGTATTCTTACTATTCTAAAATCTCTAAGTATTTTGAAAGTAGGGTTTTCTTTCTTTGAATAATTAACTTAACTAGTAATTCTATGATTTCTTTTTTAATTATTTTATATAAATCATATTTGAAATCAAATCTTATTTTATTAAATTTAATATTTTAAATAATAATAACTTTCTAAAAAATAAAAGTTTAAATCTTATAAAGATTATAAGTATTAAGGATATAACTTACTAAGTATCTAATATATCCCTTTAGTTTATCTTGAAATAATCTTTTTAAAATACTTTATTTATAATATTCTTTAAATAAGTATATTTAATAACTGTAAATATAAATATATCCCTAGTAAAATTATAAGTCTTGATAAAAGCTTGAAGTATACTCTAGTACTTATTAATAAGAATGCTACTTATACTAAGCCTCTTTAATTTTATATAGTAATTTCTAGTTATTTTAGATATTTAAAGATATATTATATAATATTACTATTATTTAAATTAATTCTACCTATAATTTAAATAGTAGTCTTATAATATCTCGTATTTTTATCTTTTAGGTAATTAGTTCTTTTCTAATATACTTACTTATTCTAACTAATTCTTTAGTATAAGAAATATATAGTTTAGAATCAATCTTTTACTCTATTATTTATTTTTAGTAACTAGTCTTTCTATTTATTACTATTACTATTCTCTTAATATCTTACTATATTTCATAAATTAAAACTTCTCTCTATTTCTTAATCCATTTTTTAAATATTATTAATACTCACAAAACTAAATTATAACTTTTATTGAATAATACAAATATAAAGATTAAATCCGAAAATCTATCTTTAATAATAAATACTTAGGAGTTACTTATATATATCCTAAAGAAATTACATAGATCTTAAGGAATATAATAAAATAAATAAACTAAATATAACTCTAAAGTTCCTCTAGAAATAACCTATTAAGAATAAGCTATTATATAGTAGAAATAGTCTAGTTATTTTAGTCTTATAACTTTTACCTCTTAAATATTAAGAACTAAATACTTAAGAGTAATTTATTTAAAATATCTTACTTAAAAGTACTATATATAAATATTATTAAACTTTAGCTCTAGGAGAACTACTTTCAAATATAACTAAAAAAATGAATATTTAGAGATTCCAAGATAATACTAGGGGTATTTAAATAGACTATAAAATAGTTTGAAAAAGGTTTATATAAAAGAGAAATAAGATTATATTTTCTAAGTAATTATTTTATAATAATAGATTATTCAATTAAACTAAATCTAAGAATATAGTTTAGTCTTTTATACTAGAACTTAACTTTATTAAAAAGTAAAGTTTCTAAGATAATATTAGTATAGAAGTTTTTGATATAAGTAATGTTATCTAATATTAAATCTAGCGTATCTTTATTATTTAGACTATAGAGGATCTTTTTAATAATTCTCTTATTTTACCTAATTATAAGGAAATTAGTGAAACTATATTAAGCCAAATCTATTCTCTTATTAAATTTAAAAGATCTTTTCTCAAAAGGATCTATTAAATTAATAATATAAATTATTTTATAAATATTAGAAATTATACTTTTTAAAAATATATAAAGTCTTCAAATAGTTAAGAAAACTCCTAAGGAAATTATAATTAATCTTTCAAAGAAAATAAGATTAATACTTGTATATGTTAAACTAGAAAAATAGTAGCTATTACTAGATTTACTATTTAAAAAAGCTAATCTAGCTTTTGAAGTATCTCAAGATACCTTTTTAGCTTTTATTAGTATATTCTTTAGAATTTAACTATTTTTCTTTAACTAATCTCTAATATAGAGTATAAGATTTAGAACTATTTACTTTATTTAGAATACTACTTCAAGTAGTAACTATTATCTAAATATTAAGGAATCTAGTATATAAGCTAGTAATAGTATATTTAATATATTTATAGTTTTTAAGAAAGTATAAGTAACTTTTGAAATTATATAAGTATTTAGGTTTAGTTTAAGATATATTTATTTTTCTTATAAGAATAACTAATATAGATAGTATTTTACTATAGTTTTTTATTAAACTTATATTAATACTAAATAGAACTATATAAATCTCTTCATATTTAGTAAAAGTCCTAATTTTTGAATTTAGAATCTTTTTTAATAATATTCTAATACTAAATTATAATTTACCTAGGTGAAATATATTAAGTCAATATTTGAAACTACTTTTAAGTTATACGAATTCCCTAGATTTAAGGGATATTATCTATAACTATTTAGAAAAAAACAGTATTTTATTTATTATACTATACTAACACTAGAAATATTTAAATTAACTTTCTCGAGGATTTTCTTATATTTAACTCGAAGTTATCATTATATAACTAAATTGATCTAAGTATTATAATATTTCAGAACTTTTAAAAAAGCTTAGGAAGAGATATTATTAGTATTAAAAAGTTCTATTTAAATAAGTATTAGAAAATTATTATTGATAGTAATATTAACTTATACCTTAGTTATATTATAATATTTCTTTATTTGCTTATAATTAGATTCTTAAATTATTAAAAGTTTAAGATTTACTATATAATAGTTAAAAACTTTTTAACTTTAGGAATATAGAATTTAGTATTTATAATCTTCTATTGAATTAGTATTTATAATCTTCTATTGAATAGTATTTTCTTAAGTAAGCTATTAGTTGAATTTAAGTATTTGAATTAATTTCGAAATGTTAAAAATAAGTAGAATATTTAAATTAATATATTTCTAGATCTTTTAACTAGTTATATAGAATTATAGTATAATATACTATTAGTAAAACTTAGAGCTATTAGATAACTTTACTATTATATTGAAACTACTAGTAGTAAAGTATATTATTTTCAAGTAATTTATTAAACAACTAATAAGATTAATTAAAAAGGATATTCTTTCTTTTATTAATTATAAGTAGTTTAGAGATACCTAAGTATAATTAAGTATATAATTATGATAGATGAATAATATAGTATATAGTCTAAAGATAAGTTATTGAAAAGTATATTTTATTTGAACTAGAATAAAGTTTATAAATATATATATATAAAATAATTATACTTTATATAAATTACTAGAGTTATATAATAGCTAGTATAGTCGCATAGTAGCCCTAATACTATATCTACTCTTATATATATAGCTAAAGGCAACTACTAAAATTATAAAGTTGAGAGCTTTTTTAAACCTCTTAGAAATAGAATAAAATAGAATACTTACTTTAAAATACAAGAACTAGGTATTCTATAATCTATTACCTTTCTATAATCTTTCTAATAAAACTAAAATCTCCTTAAAATCTATATAATTACTTATAAAACATAATTACAACATAGATATAGAGATATCTAACTATAACTATTATATATAAAACTATTTCTATATCAAATTAGGCTTTAATGAAATTATTCGAAATACTATAATTAATAAGTAACTTATAAATATTCAAAGGGAAATTTTCTAGTTATCCTATAAATTATTATATTAAGTTAATAATATTAAAGACTAAGTATTAATTAGATAATATTCTAATATTAATACCTTACTATAATACTAATTACTAGATATTTTAGAACATTATAATACTATAATTATAAGGGTTTTAAAAGTTATCTAGCTATTCTGGAAATATCTATTTCTATAAAATATTATTTATATATTAGCTATACTTAATATATCAAAATTATTTACTAATACAAATAGGCTAAGTCTTACTATACTTATATAGAGATTATAGATTAACTAATACTTATAATAGAAAGCTTTTATATTAATAGTATAAAGTCTTGTCTTAGGAGTAAGTAAAGTTTACTTAATAGGGATATTAAAGTTATAGATATTAAAGTTATAATAAATAATCGAATAGAGTACTTATAGTTGGTAGTAATTAAATATCTCGAGATATTCGAATCGTATATTAATAGTTATAAAAGTATAAAGTATAAGGGTATAAAGGTGGGAAGTTATCGCCGAAGGAGTTATTAGTTGTTTATTATCTATAAAAAGATTAACGTAGGGTAAGTATACTAGTTATAGCTATAAGGAGTTTCGCCCTAGATTAACTAGGGGTTAGTTATAGTAATTAGTAAGGGGGTAAAAAAGCTAAAGTCGTACTTCAGGGAATAATATATCTACTAATAGTCGTAGTAGAAAGCAAGCTATTAACCCTTTCCTTTTATAATTAATATGATAATATTGAAATAATTATTTAAGTAAAAGAAAATCTTTGAAATCTATTAGATTAATAGTAAAGGCGATTTTATAAATAGTATAAGTAAGAAGTCTAATACTTAAACCCAATAGAAATTCATAGTAATAAATAAAGTAATAATTTAAACAGAAAGATAAATTAGAAGAATTACTAAAACAAATAATAACAGGAGATAGAAGTAAAAGAAAATATATAAGATAACAAGACAGAATAAAGGAGAGAGAGAGAAATATACTATAAGAAGAGCCTAATATACCTAATATAGTATTAAATAAAAATGGATTTCTATAGAGAAATACTATTTATAGTATTTTTACAGTTTTTAGTATAACTAAAAGAATTTATACAGCTGGAGATAATTTTACGTTATTGTTACGTTTTATATTCTCTTTATATTATATACTACTTTTATATTTTATACCAACTTTAGTATTGAATACACTTCAGCTATAAAGAGTATTACTAGTATTAGGTTAAATATAGTACTAAAATAGCTTAAATTATAGTAATAAGTAACTAAGTAGTAAACTTACTTATTTAGACTAATATAAATAAAAGGATTATTATATAGACTTATTCCTATAATATATAGCGTATATACGCGTACTATAACCTAGATATAAATAGTACGAATAGAGATAACTAGTTATAAACTATCTATATAATCGATTAATTATAACGTTTACTAGTTATTAACCAATATAGTTATATAGAGCTTAGAGCGTTTTTATTTTGATCTTTATCCCAAGAAATGAGAAATTTAGTAGTATTTACAAAAATATCTTTACTGATAAGTAAAGACTTAATATAAATAGATCAGACTTTATAGTTACTATTTCCTATTAACTTGTAAATAGTAATCTTTCTAGATCTATCTATCTTATAAAAGTAAAACATATTACTAAAATATATATATTTTTGAAACCATCTAAAGAAACTATATAAGACAGTAAATCTTATAATATATGGTATAAACAGGTATTATGTGATCTAAAAAGATAAAGATTAGAGATTAAAGTCTTTCTTTTCTTTCAAAATTAAAGATATAACTTAAAGAATAAATCTAAAAATCAGAGATCTCAATCTTAGTATTTTCCTCGTTCTTTTGAAATAAATTTTACTTTTCCCTTTTCCTAAAATTAAGTGAAAGTCAGGGTAAAATCTAAGATAAAAGTAGTTAGTTTTCTATATGTATTGAGCTTTTTACTATTTTAATAATATGAATTTAAATAGGAAATAAATTTAAAGATACTTTAATAAGATAACTAGTAGAAAACAAATCTCAAATATCTAAAGAATTAAAAAGAGCTATAATAGATAGGAAAATAAGATTCTCAAGTATTAAGATAACTTATGAAATAAAATTAATATTTTAGACAAATACAGTAACTCTGGTGAAACATTTAATTCTTATATAAATAATAAGAAGGTAGATATTCGTAGAGACTTTATTATAATATTTAATCTTCATAAATAGATAAGAAGAATGACTTTATGAAGGAAAAGGTGTAGAGCTTTGAAATTAAGAAAAGCTAAGTTTATAATTTATTAGAATATATAGATAGATAAGTAAACTCACAATCAAGCTATTATTATAGATAGCTATTACATCAGAGGGAATATAATATAGTAAAAATAGTTGTTTCGTTATAAAGACTTAGTACAAGTATTCTAAAACATGAAAGTTTAATAGAAAGAGATATATTAATTGAATTAATAATAGAAATAACTATTTCTAATTATTACAAATAGAAATATTAAGTTTTCTATGAAGAAGGTTTATTTTAGAATTCTAATTATAATCATAATACTACTAGAAATCTAGTTGTAGCTGTAGTATTCATATTACTATAGTTATAGTATATAAAGTACTATATTTATAATATATATATCTTCGTATTATACATAAACTACTATAAGTATAGTATAGTATATATTATACTTATACTATATAGGCTCAAGTAAAGCGTATATTATACTACTTACTATAGTATAGCTATAACGTATAGGCTACTATAACTATAGTATTTAAAGTGCTGTAGCTATAGTATATATAGCTTGAAGTGCTTCTAATACCCTATAAAAAAATAAACCTTCATATATTTACTTTACCTTCTTGAGAACGATTAAGAGTAAGAAGGTAAATTAAATATATATTTTTAGAGTGATATTTGAATGACTTCTTGATATAGAGTTACCGTATAACCCTTTATTACTTCTATTAGGATAGAAGAAATAAAGGTTCTTTAGATATTCGAATAAATTTAATATCATATAGTTAAGCCTTAAGGATATAAGAAGAATATTAATATTATAGAAAACGGTTCTCATCTTAGTAATAATAGGTTTTATAGCGTTTTTAATTAAGTTTATTAAATTATAAGTTTAGAGTAGTTTTAGTTTACAAATAATACTCTTATTAAGATAAATAATCTTTAGTCTATTGTTAAAGATGTTAGAGTTATAGCTAAGTCTATTACTCTATTTAGAGTTATAGCTAAGTCTATATTTACTCTATATCATATCTCTCTATATAAAAGGTATTAAAGGGCTTGAGTAGTCTCTGAATACTCTCATAACTTTATATTTTCTATTTATTCTAGAAAACTAGTTTCTAGAGTTTAGGTTTTATAACTTATATTAATTATACTCTCAATTAGTTAAACTTTAATATTTAGATATTTACTATTTAAGCTTTTAGAAGCCTATGCGTCTCGGAGCCTTGAATATTCTATATAATGTGAGGTTAACTTTTCTAAAGATAAACTCTATTTTAATTATATAGATAGCGAAGTTCCCCACCTCTGTGGAATCCGAACTTCCTATCATTATCACCATTTCTACCAATACCAGTACTATTTTCAGATACTACTTTAAACTCCTCATTCTTTAATAGTCAATAGTTGTATTATTCCCTGAGACCTTTTACTAGTACTTGAGTATTAGTTCAACAAAAGAGTTCAAAGTTATTATTTATATTAACTTTCTTAACTTTCTTATTATTATTACTTTTATTAATTATCTTAATAAGTTCTTCGAAAGTTAAATAACTTCTTCAGAATTATTATATCTTAATAACGTCCCCTAAATAAATCTACTATACTTATCTATAAATAAAACTAAATATTCTAAGTAATTATAAATTTCTAGAGATATATGCATAAAGTATATATTATGATTTGTCCCCTATCTAGCGTATAGCCTTATGTAATACCTGATATAAAAGCTTTATAATAGAAAAACAACCTAGCAATATATTATAGTTTATATATATTTCTGTAAGTAAATATAATAGAAAGAACTTAGTAGTATAGTAACTAGTTTGAATCTAGCTTCAATTTAAAAGTGAGTATAAGCTCTATAATAGTCTTTTCAGTTATAGCTTTAAAATATCAAACTTAGTAAAGTAGTATTTATAATATAAACCTATATGAATAATAATACTACTAGTATATTTTAATAATATTAGCTATATAGATAAAAGAGAATAATAGACTACTATAGACTAGCTAGCTATCTCTTACTTTATCTCTCAATATATTTATGTTAATAGCTATATCTATAATAATATTACTATTATTAATAATAGTAGTTATATTGAAGGTCTTTGATCTATTTAAAGTTATATACTTCTCAGGAACCATTTAGATAAAACTATACCTAACAGTCGGCTCTTCTTTCATAAACTTCATAGATACTACTAGTACTAAGGAATTATATAAACGGAGGAAACTTTAAATAGTGAATACAATTAGTTGAACAAATTACTAATAAATATAGAAAATATATTATAGAGAGAAGGTATAGGTTTATATTTTTATAACTACCCTTTTAAAAGATTATAATAGGGCTATTATGTAATATTAAACATTAGTTAGCTATTAGTACTTATTATTAGTTATCAATAGTTCCTAGTTATTAATAGTTACTAGCTATTAATAGTTATCAGTAAGAGCTAGTAGCTAGTAGTAGTCATTATATTTAGTTTATATGACTAGAAGGTCTATAATTACTAGTCGTAGTTGTTTACTACAGGATTCGAACTTACTTTTTTTGCTATTGAATAGTAAAAGCTAGCTAGATGTTAAATGATTATATTAAGTAAGAACTATTAATAATAATAGAAACCATAATAAGAGTTATTGCTATACTAAACCCTTTTAGTTTTAATAGAAGTATTAATCTTGATAGAATTATGTATAATTAAAAAAGGTATAGTGATTTTTATAAGGTTTATATAAAGTAATGTTATATATGAGTAAATTTACTGTTCTTTCTAGTTTCTTAGAAGTAATTATATTTGATTTCATTTGAAGATATTATTTATAAATAGAGTTATTAGTATAGCTGAGAAGTAAACAATTGAATAAATGAAATGAAATTTAGTATTTCAAAGTAAGGTATTTAATAATACTTCTAGGTATTTTAAATGTACATTAGAAATGGTTTATTAAATATCAGAATTCTAAAAAGATATATAGATTAGAATCTGTTATAAGTATTACCTAATAGTCAGGAATATTAAGATAATTTGAAGTTCAAAATATTATATAATATATTATTAGTATAATATTATTTAAATTCGAAGATTTCAAGTTCCTATACAAATAGCTATTAGCATAAGATAAGTTAGAGTATAGATCTTAGCTAAGTGCTAAATATTCTTTATATAAAGTAAAAGGCTTAGATATAAGCTAATGTAAATCTAAACTAATAAAATTAAAGTATTTAATTTCTTAAACTATATTTGAATTTCTATTAGTTTATTAGTAACTTTACTTTGAAAATAGACTTTATAAGTAAACAATATACTATTCTTTGAATATTCATAACTAATATTATTCATTATATTTTTAAGTAACTTAATGATATTATTAATATAGTTTATTCTATTATACTGTAGTTTAGATTTATTACTAATTACAAAACTAATATATAAAACTAAATATTCAATTTGAAAACAGCTTTAAACTTTATATAGATTATTAATCCTTTATCCTATAAATAAGAAATTATTATTCCTGATAATATAGAATATAGGTTTACAAAAAGAAATAGATAATATTTCTATTAAATCAGATTTAGACTAATCTAGTAAATCAATATCTAATTATAGCGTATGATAAATATCATATAAAAAATAGTTAATATTACTTAAAATAGTTTTGAAAATGTCTTTTATGATTAAAGTAATCTTTTCAATATTTCCCCCATTTTTAGATAAAAAAGATTTAGATTCATAAGTTCAAAGAGTATAATTTTAAATTATATTAATAGGAAGTCGTTTTTAATGAAATCGATAAAGCTTTTGATGATTTAATAGAATTCTTATTCTACTAAATTTCTTAGATATCAAAAACTCACAATTACTTTAATAATAACTCGCTAGATATAAGGTTAAATTAGAATACTATTATCAAACTTAATATTTCCCTCTATACTTTTCCCTTTCTCTTTTTCTTTAGTACTTAAACAAACTATGTAAGACCTTAAGTTATATTACTAGAAAGTCTTTGATTATTTCTTTCTGAGTTAAAATACTATTAATTATCTTAGAATTGATCAATTTGTTTCTTCTATTTTTCCCTCTAAGAAGGTTTAAAAGGACTTTCAATTCTAGATTCTATCCGAATAAGACGTTCTTTAGAATAAAGCTTAAAATAATTCGCTTTAGTATAATCGGTGTTTTATAATAATTAGAGAAAATGGTTTTTTATTTCTTCTAGGATTTTTAATTTTTAGGCAAAGACTATTGAAAAGTCTTACTTTTAGCATTCTCTTTCATTCTAAACTTAATTCAAGAAATCTAAGCTTTCTTGTTAAATGTATCTGATAAATTAGAAAGAATAAACTTTAATCTATAAAACATCTTATTATATCTAAAGCTCTAAATAATTAAAATAATAAAACCTTTCTAATTGTTATCTAAGCTATATAGAATATACATTATAATAGGTTAATCAAGTAATTTAATCTTATTATAAAGAGGATTACTAATTTATTCTCTAATTTTACTTGCTTTTCTTTTTACAAATTCAAGGTTAGTGAGAATAATATTCATACGTCGTTTATAAACGAAAGGTTTATTAGATAAATATATTTATTTTTATAATCTTCTAAAATAATAAAACATATAAAAAGTATTAGTATTATTTCTGATTATTCTTAAATAATTATTGATTTAATTATTTATTTAATTTAAGTACTATTCAAATATTTAGTTATAAGTATTTACGTCATAGAAATACTCGGCTTACTATTATATATTTAGTAGAATGTTCTATCTTATGCTTCTACAAAATACTTCTTAGTAATTAAGTTTAGTATATATAATTACTACCATAATCCTATATTACTAGAATACTCTAATGATTACTAATAAGAATGTTCTAGAACTAAATATAGTACTATAAAAAACCATTATATCTTCTCTTTAAATATACTTAGATTAACTAATTATGATATTCTTTAAGTGAATATACTTATTAATTACTTTGACATTGTATATTTCCTTTCCCTAATAATAGTAAATATATATATTTCTAATATAAACCATTATTTTACTACATATAGGCTACTGATCTACTTACCTTTTGAAAGATTATAAGTTTAGAATATTATTATTTATATTATTCTATTTCCTCTTGAGAGTTTATTTATTAAATGAACTAAAACTTAATAATCAAAATATCTAATATATCAGAAAAGAATTCCGCTACTCTATTGAGTAATATAGCATTTAATATATTAATCTTATATATATTTATTTATCTTAATTACATCTTTTCGACTTATTAGTAATTATAGGGTTACTGTTCGATAATATTCTATATATTATATAGTATATATATTTACATTTATTGAAAAGATATCTTGGAAATTGAAAACCTAATCTGCTATATTGGCAATATTATTTAGTCATCAAATAGAACTTTAACCTTACTCTTTAGCTAAATTCATATCTACTATTAGAAACCTTTCAATTAAAAGTATATTATATTTACAACTATAGCTAATATTATTTAAACTTTCATAACCTATTTAATACCTGGATAATAGAAACTAATAAATGCTAAAGGCTAGTCTACCTCATTTTACTCCTTAAAGTTCTATTTCAAACCTTTGAAGTTATTTGAATTCTTTAAACGTCAAGAAACCAATAAAGTTAGAATTAATGAATGAAAACTTTAGATTCTATTATTTATATAGTGGAATACTATAAGAGACTTTTTAAGTTCTATTTTTAACTTATAAAACTCCTATATAGCCCTAATTATCTTCAAAACTAGTTATAGAGATATTAGTCTTATATTATACTAAAAGATATATTTTAAACTTTGTATTATTAAATTCGAAACTTATAGGTTTCCTACTAAATTTATTAGTATTCCTACAAGTTAGTCATTGAAGTTAATTATCATAAATATTAACACAACTAATATTATCTAAATAACTATTCTTACAAGAGACTTATAATATATCTATTTAGTATAGTTAGGATAGTAGAAGTCTAATTTAAACCTAAAAAAGCTTCCTATTTTATATATTCTTATAAGTAATATAATAAAAATAAATAATAAAGAATTTGAGATCTCTATATAAAATAGTAGAAGAAGCCGATAGCTCGCTCTCTACTATAGCTATTAGTAGATATATTACCCCTTAAAATACAACTTTAGCCCTCCTACTTCCCTTACTAACTATTATAGCTAGTTGCTAGTTAATCTAAAACTAAACCCCTTATAGCTATAATAGCTAGTAAGCCTACCCTATAGTAACGTTATTAATAATAATTAACTAATAACTCTTTCTATAATAACCTTATACCCTCATAACTTTATACCCTCATACCTTTATACCCTTATACCTTTATAGCTATATATAATTCAAATATCTCGAGATATTCAATTACTATTAACTATAAGTACTCTATTCGAATATTTATTATAACCTT
>RYZW01000638.1:0-15610 GCA_004367215.1 Colletotrichum trifolii
ATATCTTAACTATACTATAGCTTTTATATAGTATAAAAATTACTAACCTATATCTAGACTTTAGGTAATAAACTAGTTTATAAATATTACTAGAAGTTTTCAGGACCCCTAATAAAAGTCTAGTTAATTTCTAACTTATATTATATAATTATCTACTATATAGGAAAATAAAAAGTATTACTATTAAAAGGGGTACTAGTAAAAAGTAGTTTTCGTTTTAGATAGGGTACTTATAATACTTATAAAGCTAAGTTATGATTTTCTTAGAGTTTTACGAGAGTATTTTAAAAGGATTAGTTTTTATCTTCTACTATATTAATCTACTATTAGTCTATTAGAAGCTTTATAGAAAGCTCTAGATTAGTAGTATTTACTATTATCTTTTCATTATCTTCTATTTCTTTTAGTATTTACTATTTACTATTAAATTAAACCTAGATAAGAAGTTTATTAATATTAGAGGCTAGCTATAAGAAATGCTTTAGTAATACTATAATAGTATTATAATAAACTTAAAGAGTTTATACTTAAGGTGAAAACTTTTTACTAGATTATAGGGGTAGTAGTTATACGGAGCCCTAATAGTAATATCCTATATAAGCCTTAAGGCTTAGGTCTATGATAGATAGTAGTAAATACTCCTATAAATTAACGTATTCTATAAAATAGAATTAAATAAAAACCTTTAATTAAAATACCTAAACTTTATATTATTACTTAAACCCTAAACTAATAGAATAATGAACTTTTTTAGTATTAGTAACTTACCTATAAATCTTAAAATTAAGATACTCTCGAATAAAATTACTTGGAATAACAAATATATTAATAACAAAAACAAAGGAAATAACGAATATTAATTAGTTTAAAAGAAATAGAGAAAACCAGAAGATACTAAATAAAATACGTGTCTTCAAAAAGTAAAAGAAAATATTTCGAATTCTAAAGTTATTATAATTACTATGTAAATAAAGTTAAAAGATATTTAATATAACTTTAAATATACCTACTTGACGTAGTAGTTTAACGTCTAGCTGGCTTTTACCGTTTTACAGCAAGAGTAGTAGGTTTGAATCCTGCGGCAGGTAAGCGTGACTAGTAGCTAATTAATATCTAGCTAGCCTTTACTATTATAGTAAGAGTAGTAGGTTCGAATCCTGCGGCGGGCAAGCGTGACTAGTAGCTATATATTTTCCGATTACGTAAACTAATTGTAGTAACCGCTACTAGCTATTGGCTCTTACTGACAGCTGTTAATATTAATAGCTAGCGACTATTAACAGCGACGGCTAGCAGCAGGTACTACTAGCTAGCTAGTATTAGTATTACGTGACTGCGATCTTGTAATAAATAACTGCGACCGTAAGCCTATACCTTCCCTTTGTGACGAATATACCTTCCCATTTATCAAATATCGTATTAACTAACCGTGTCATTACTGCCTGAGGTTTTCTCCGTTTAAATAGTTCCTCAGACCTAGTATTATCTAGAGAGTATATAAGGCAAGAGCTAACTACCAGGTATAGCTTCCTTTACAGGGTTCCCGAGAGGCATGTAACTTAAATAGTTAAAGACCTTTAATACAACCAAATAACTTTAAATACTACTTCTATATTACTTTTTAAATCAAAGCTGAGTAATATATACTAGAGTTTAGGAATAAAACACGTAAATATAAATATAAACTGATTTAATAGATAGTATAAATCTAAATATACTGAAAGATTCGTAGCAATCTCGTAAGTATTCTTAATATTAATAACTTATTCTTTAACCTGAATAGAGGAATCCTCAATTTTACTAGCTTATTTCTTAATTGACTTAAGAGGTTTATCCTATAATTCAAATGTTAATAGTAACTAATATATATTATTACACTTAAATCGAATATATAAAATCTATATTAATAGCATATATTACTTATAAATATAGAAAACTACTATTAAAAATATTACTATAAAAAAGAAAAGAAACTAGTAAGTAAAGAAATTATAAGTAATTTATTTATAGTATGTAAAAAGATTAGATAACTAGTAGTTTCAGAAAGAGCTAACTAATTACTCTTACTAATAGATAATAAAAATAGTTGAATATATAACAAATCATAATAACTTTATTAATCTCCTTTATTTGAATACTTAAAAACCTATTTTATGAAATTATTTACCCTACTTTGTTTATTTAGTGTATCACTTAAAAGATATAAAAATATCTCTAGCAACTTTACTACTAGGGAAATATATAAGAATAAGTATAGTACTAAGGCAACTATATAACTCTACTAGTTTATATAAAACTTAACTATCCTATTTATACGTATTTAAGTATTTAATTCTAGTTTGAATAAGATATACTTCTCAATAACGTATATTTCAGACTATATACTACATTATTTATCTATTTTAATTATATAGAATATTACTCTATATTATTAAAATTATATATTTAACTCTTATTAAATAATAGTATTTATCTTTCCATTTAATTTTGGACTTCGAAGACTTTAAATCTATATAAGATTTATTATAATTTAATATATAATTATCATTAAGAATAATTATTATAATATAAGCAATAACGGGGAGTTAGTACTACCCTTTTAAGCTAGGCAAGCTGCTTTTTAGTACTATGAATAGATAAAAAGTAGTTTTATTTAATAAATATAGATATATGAGGAAAGAAAGCTCTTGTGTGTAACTGCTATTTATAGGTTTTTGTAGTAATAGGATAGCCGATTATATAACTACTTTACTACGAAATAAGTAGTAATAGGTAGTTAGTATTGTTTTTCAGGCTAGGTAAGTTGTTTTTTGGTATTATGAGTAGCTAGAAAGTAGTTCTTTTCATGAAAATAGATATGTAAAGAAAAAAGCTTTTACGTGTAACTATTAGTTATAGGTTTGTGTAGTAATAAAATAGCTAGTTATATAACTATATATATTTATATAATATCTAAAAGCTATTCTATGATAATTATCTTTAGTTAAAAAGAGAAACTATATTTTTACAATCCTACTTTCTATTTCGTCTGAGTAATTATATTTTAAATAACTACTACTATTACTAGTATTTATTATATTATTACTAATATGATTATCATCAAGAGTATTAGTAGTACTATAATCGCTGTTATTACTATGATTATGAGGCGTATTATATGAGGGAAATCTAAAGGCCTAGTAAGGGAAAGAGGAATAGTAAAAAGTAGGTCTCCGTAAATTATAAGACTTTAAAATAGTAGGCTAACTAGTAGTAGCTATAAGAGGTTTTCTATTATATAGTAGCCTCAGGCTACTATTAGTAATCTAATCCTAGTTATCCTAGCTCTCTATATAGGCTATGGGGTATATTCTTATATATTATAATTACTAGTACTTACCAAATTGATATTACTTTTAAGAGTATAGGAAATATTATTTTTAGAGTTTTAGAATTATATATTCTTTTAGTAAGAATAAGTCTTAAGCTATTATTATTATTACTATTATTATTATTACTATTATTATTATACGTCATTAGGGGGTAAGATCTAGTATATATTATATATAACTAAATATAGCTATAAATACTTATTAGTAATACTATACTATATAGTATGCGTTACTATATATAGGTAATAAATATAGCTATGTATCTCTCTATATATATATACTATATATAGCCGTATACTTGCTATATTCTACTAGTAATACTTATCACTAACTATAACCTAGTATTATAGTAGTTAATAACTAATTACTATACTATAAATCTAAACCTTTATAAAGTTATATATATAACTAGATAATATAATAATAATGATAATAATTACTATAATCTTCTTATATTTATATAGATAAGATCACGTATAATATATAATTATTCCTACTAGATAAACTAATACTAATGAGTTATTAACTCTTCCAATGATTACTATTATACTATAAATTAATAAGGTTTTTTATATTAGAAGAAGTTATTATAACCCTTTACCTAAGATCTATATAAAACAAAGGATTATAAGTATTACTTTAAATACCTGAGATACTTTACATCCTCATACTTTACTAGAAACTTCTAAATTATATACCGACCTTTTTATAAGAATTGTTATTAAAGAGTTTACTATATACTTTAAATACAGCTTAATTATAGGTAATTTATAAGATAATATTAAAGGAGTTAATTGTATATTTTCTTCGCTAACAAATAGAGAATCCTTACTAAATATAATACTTTTTTTAGAATATTACTAGACTTTTATAGTATCTAGAATTTACAGTATTTTCTATTTCTTATATTTTAGAAACCTATATATTTTATTAAAAATCTTTTTCTTCTTTGAAAATCCCTTCCCTCCTCCTTACTAAAATATCTAGAACTAGTTTTAGTAATAATAGATTTTGAGTAGTAGCTTTAAGTATCTAATACTATATTTCCAAGAGACTTAAAGGTTTTATAGACTAGGCTTTCTTTAAGTAATAAATTATTAGAATTAATTATAATAATATTATAGAACCTAATCCTCTCATCAATATATATATAATCTATTATACTATTTAATATAAACACATAAAGCTCTATAGTTTTATTTTGTTTAACGATTTTAGTATTAATTCTATACAGTAGCTCAGTATAATATAGTCATCAAGTAATACTACTATAATCTGTTATTGAAGAGATTACTTTATTAACTGGAAGGTTAAAGTTAAAATAAAAAGAGAGAAGATCTATTTAACTTTGTATTAATTTATTTAATAGGAATACTTTACCCCTTAGATTATAATAGAGGTTAACAAAGTTAATACCTATTTTAGTATCTTTAATAGTAACTTGAATAATTTCTTAGAATAGGTAAATATCTTTATAGGTATAAGAAAGGAAACATAGTTATTCTTTTTCTTTAATACTAAATCTAAGGTTAAAGCGGTAATCTTTGTAGCTACTATGTAGCTAATAGCTAACACTTTTATATAGGATATATAGTTTTTATAATTACTTAAATGGTATATATAGTTTCTAGTATAACTAGTAGGTCCAAATACTACTAATTACTATACTCTTCGTATATTTGTATAACTAGGCACTGTATAATATAGAGCTTGCCTAGTTATAAAAATATACGAAGAGTATAGTAATTAGTAGTATTCTTAGTAGTTAAAATATTTCTTATATATCCTCCCAGTTAACTTATTTGAACTTCTATCTAGTAGATATATTATAGATTTTGAAAGGTTTTATCAAAAGAGTTTGAAGTATAGATAAAGTTTCTATATTATATTCAAAATTAAAATCTATATTCTTTATAATTACTATTTCAAGTTTAGTACTTTATATTATATTTAAGCTGGAATCTTTTCAATTATATTTTAGGATGAAGCTTTAAATTATTATTCCAAGTACTTTATATATCCTAACTAAAGCTTCTAGTTTGATTAAGAAGTTATATATATATATATATATATAAGTATTTTGAAAATCATAAAATCTACTAGGTTTACTTTTCTAATTAGTAAAATACTAGTTTAGGAGTATAATTACTAAGAATCCTAATTACAATAAAAAGGAAATGCTGAAGATATTTATTATAAAGTATATATTACTAGAAGATATATAAGTGAGATTAGTATATCAATTAAGGTTTATATAACTAGCTTATAAGTATATATTCTAAGAAATAAGAATACTAGCTAGTATTCTTTAGCTTTATAGTAATTCCCTAAAGTTTCTATAATTAGGTATACTCTACTATAAGTAATACTATGGTATTTTAAAAGTTATAATACTTTCAGAATAATAGTAATATAATATTTAAAAAGAGTTTTAGACTAATTATTTATGTAATATACATATACTAATATTGAGGTTCCCGCTTAACATAATAGTTTAACATCTAGCTAGTTTCAACTGTTCTATAATAAAGATAGTAAGTTCGAATCTTATAGTAAGTAACTATAACTAGTATTCCTACTAGTTATATAAACTATATAATAACTATTACTAGTTATTAGCTCTTACTACTAATTATTAATAGCTAGTAATTATAAATAATTAGTAATAGGTATTACTAGCGAGTAAATAGTAATATCGGGTAAATTATATAATTATAATTCTATAATAAGTAATTATAATAGAAATAAGTTTATTATAAGGGAATAGCTAAAAGCTTAGTAAGGGAAGGAGTATTTAGTAGAAAAGTAGGTTTCTATAAGTTATAAGATTTTAACTTAGTAAGCTAACTAGTAGTAATTATAAGAGGGTTTTTATCCTATAGTAGCCTTATGCTACTATATTACGTAATCCGTATCTATATAGTTAATCTAATCCTAGCTATCCTAGCTCTCTGTATAAACTATAAGGTATATCTTTATAACTATTCCCCTTTTTATAGGCTTTAGGCTTTAAAGCCTATAGTTACTATATAGCTACTTTTGTATTCGCTAGCTATTTGCTAACTGTTTAGTAATTATATAAAGATAAAAGGGTTCTTCTTATATATATATTAATATATAAGGGTTATCCTATGCGTATATTAATATATAGAGATTGTTTATCCTATATATATACCTGCTTGACGTAGTAGTTTAATGTCTGGCTAGCTTTTACCGTTTTATAGTAAGAGTAGTAGGTTTAAATCCTACGGCAAATAAGCGTGACTAGTAGACACGTATATGCTTTCTAGTTATATAAACTAAATATAGTAACTACTACTAACTAATAGCTCCTGCTACTAGCTATTAATAGCTAGTAATTATTAATAGCTAGTAACAAGTACTACTAGCTAGTAAGTATTAGTATCACGTGACTAACTGTGATCTTTAAAGAGTAATTACGACGGATAGGCCTATATTTTCCCTTTATAACGTACTTTCCCATTTATTAGCTATTGTATTAACTAACTATGTCTTGCTACCTAAGGTTTCCTCTATAGTCTCCACGGTTCCTCAGAACTAGTAATAAATTTATCAGCTATTATATTAACTAACTATGTCTTGCTACCTAAGGTTTCCTCTATAGTCTCCACGGTTCCTCAGAACTAGTAATATCTAGTAGGTAAATAAAGCAAGAGCTAACTACTAGGTATAGCTTCTTTTAAAGGGTTCCCGAGAAGTATATGACTTTAAATAGATTAAAGACCTTCAATACAACTACTATCCTATATATGTATTAATATATAAAAGTTATCCTATATATATATTAACGTATAAGAGTTATTTATCCTATATATATATAAATATATAAAGCTCCTGTTACTATATTAAGCTAATAATACTTCCTATATAGTATATTAACCCTATAAAGTTTCCTGGCTATTAGCGAAACTTGAGTATATTAACTAGAAATCTTTAAAGCTAAACCTAGGGTATCTAACCCCTTCCTATATTAGCAATACTCTCTACAGGACTTTCTATTACTGATTAGGTATATAAAGCTTCTCATAGCTAATTAGGCTACTGAGATATTAGTGTATATTTACTAGTAGGCTATTTCCTAGGCTTTATATAGCTCTAGGGACTTTTTAGTAAGTTTTTAGTAAGGTACTTATAGTAAACCCTTATAGGGTAGTAGGCTACTTACTTTCTAGGGTATTTTTGCTATACTATATAGCCTTAGGCTTTATATAGCTCTGGGGACTTTTTATTAGTAAGCTTTTAGTAGTAAAGCGTTTACGGTAAACCTTTATAAAGTAACTTAGTCTCTAGTAGAAAATATATAATTCGTTATAGTACTAAGTAGCTATAGTATAGCTTAACTTGCTATATATTTCATATAAGGGGTAGCCTTTAGGGCACTTATACTTTTCTAAACGTAGCTTTTTTACTATCTCTTTATAGTATTTAAGTACTAACCCCTTAGTAGTAGTAACGTTCCTAATACTACTAAAGCCTTCCTTATAGGGTTATAATATCTCTTATAGGTACTTAGCTACTAGGACTATTACTCTAAGTACTTATTTATTAAATTTCTAGTATTATAAATACTATTAAAACCTAGCTTTAAAATAATAGAAGAACATAAAAGTATAAAGCTTCGAGACTTCTAGTATAGAAATATCTAAAACTTTATAGATAGTTAACTATTTAGTATAAAACTTTAGTAGGGACTAGTTTTTATACTAAAGTATATAAAGTATACTATAGAGGTATAATTCTTATAAAATAAGGTTAGTTAATAAACGGCGGATAAATACTATAAAATTAGCCTATATAAAGTCTAGTAATAATATATAATAGTAGTTATACTACTAGGTCTATAAGCTATATACTAATTTAGTTATAGCTTACTAAATCTTATATACTATAGGGGCCCCTAGGCGTAAAGAGTAGCTATCTTGAATTGCTATTAGCTAATCCTCGATTTTATATAAAATAATATTTTTATAAAGGAAGCTATATGAGTAACTAGGGAGCTTTAAGGAATCTTCAAAAGTAATAATTTCAGGAATCGATAGTATAGGGGTCGCTATAGGTTTGCTACTAGATAGCTAAGCTGATATCATCTTTATAAAAAAGGATTATTATTTGAGGAGGTATATAAGTACTACTATAGTTGCTATTTAAGGTTTAGGTAGTATAGGCATTACCGTAGCTTTAGTACTAGTTTCAGTAGCTGTAATTTCAGGTATTATTATTTCTGGTACTATTACTCTATATTCGCTAGCTGTCTATTATAATAGAGCTATTACTGAAATCCTAGCTTTACTTCTCTAGGAAGTAGAAGTTAAAGAACTATAAAGGAATAGCTAAAAGCCTAGTAAAAGAAAGAGTATTTAGTAGGAAAATAGGTCTCTATAAGTTATAAGACTTTAACTTAGTAGGCTAACTAATAATAGCTATAAAAAGCTTTTATCCTATAGTAACCTCAGGCTACTATATTATATGATCTATATCTATATAGTTAATCTAATCCTAGCTATCCTAGCTCTCCGTATAAGCTATAAAGTATATCCTTACACTTATATATACTTCTTATATTTATTATTTATTATATTAATAGGAAGAGTTAATAGCTCGCTTTCTACTACGATTACTAGTAGATATATTACCCTTTAAAGTACAACTTTAGCTTTCTTACCTCCCTACTAATTACTATAACTAACCCCTAATTAATCTAAAGCTAAGCCCCTCGTAACTATAGCTAGTATACTTACCCTATATTAACTTTTTTCTAGATAATAAATAACTAATAACTCTTCTTATAATAACCTTATACTTTTGTAGCTTTATACTTTTATAGTTATATATAATCTAAATTTTTCAAGACTTTTAATTACTACTAACTATAAATACTCTATTCGAATATTTATTATAACTTTAATATCTATAATCATAATATCTCCTAAACTAAGTTCTACTTACCCCTAAGATAAGATTACTTATTACTGATATAAAGGTTCTCTACTATTAATATAAGCTAATTTATAATCTCTATATAAATATAATAAGACTTAGCCTATTATTATTAGTAAATAGTTTTAGTATATTGATTAAGTATAGTTAATATATAAATAATATTTATATAGATATAAGTATTTCTAGTATGGCTAGATAGTTTTTAAACCCCCTATAATTATATTATGATATACTTTAAAGTATGTAGTAAGTAGTATTATAGTAGGGTATTAATATTAAAGTATTAGTTAATTTATAGCTAGTCTCTAATATTATTAGCTTAATGTAATAGCTTATAGGATAACTAGATAATTTTCTTTTGAATATCTATAAGTTATCTATTAATTATAGTATTTAGAATAATTCTATGAAAACTTAGTTAAACATACTAATAGTTTTAATTATAATAGTTATAGCTAGATATTTATATACTTATCTTATAGGTATTCTTTATAAGTAGTTATATAGAGTTTAAGGGGATTTTAGTTCTATTATAAAAATGTAATTATAGAGAAATATTAGAGGCTAGCTACGAGAGATACTTTAGTAGTACTTTAAGAGTGTTATAATAAACTTAAAAAGTTTATACTTAAGGTGGAAACTCTTTACTAGACTATAGGGGTAGTAATTATATAGAACTTTAATAGTAATATCCTATATAAGCCCTAAAGTTTAATCTATAATATACCCCCTATTACTCCTCTACTTTATTACTATAGTAATATATAATATTAATAGTTTCATAATATAACTATAGTTTCTAACTACTTAAATCAGTTTAACTAATAAGAAAAATCTATCTAAGATAATTTCCTTAAATACTACTAATATTAGATAGTCTTACTAATAAGAAAATTCAGTTATTATTAATATTAGATAGCTTTATTAATAATAATATTCATACTATATTTACCCTAAGTAATCCTATATTATACTCCTTTTTCCGTTAATCTATAAGAAACCCTTTTTTTCTTTTTATATATAACTCTATTTTCTTTCTTTTAGTTTTATGTAACTCCTATCTTATACTTATTATAACATTACTATTTCGCTACTTTTTTACCCTTTTTACCCTTTTCGCGTTTTACTTATTATCATATCAACTAGTACTATTACTAGATCTAGCTTTCCTAATAATAACCCCCTCCTACTACTATACTCCCTTTAAACTTACTATTTATATTTATAATAACTATATTATTAAAGGTAATTCTAATAATAAGGAGAATTAGCTCCCCGATATAATTATCTCTACTTACCTGAATTATTATTAAAAATAAAATAGGAATAGTATTACTTATTCCTATATATTAGATCACGGTTAATCTTACTATAAATACTTAAAGTTAAAAAGTAAGTATAAATAGATCTCGTATTTCTTTATTATTAGCTTTTAGTTATATACTACTAACTACTAAGTTAATTATTTAATTATAATTAGTAAATTTATTATCTCCCCTATTATTACTATTTTTAAAGTAGAAGATAAAGTTATACCCCGCTATATTACTATTCTCTTACCTAAGTTTCCGCTATAATCTAAAAATATAATAACTACTTCTATTATACTTGATAAGAAACCCTTACTTATATTATTACTATACCTAGTATTCCTTCTTCTTATGCTAAAAATACTTTTACCTCTACGCTTACTTTTACCGCTAAATAAATTATTACTAGTTTTAGTAATATTATATAAATTATAGTAAATTCCTCCCCCTCCCCTTCCCTACTTCTATTATACTAATTTCTTTATAGTAAAGTACTATAATATATTCTAGTAGTTATACTATACTTTACTAATATTATAATTATATCCTTAGTCCTACTAAAGCTAGCTTACCTATCTACTACTACTATATAATTATTACCCCTATTTAGTATTAATAATATTCTATTTATAAATAAGTACTACTTATTACTCTTATTAATAATAAAGAAGAAGAGGAAGAAAATAATAACTAGGTAGAAGAGGAATTCTAGAGGTATTATTACAGGTTATACCTAGCTAGTTAACTCTAGCTCTACCTAAGTCCCGATAACTATACCTAAGAAATCAAGTACTAGTAAGCTACTAGTAAGCTCCTAGTATTACTTTTAAGTAAACTTTTTATACTTTTCGCAAGAACTTCTCTTTTACTTTTTAGTTTTAAATAAATAATATTTATATTCTTTATAGCTAAATTATAGCTTAAACTTAGTTTCTTATATATTTAGAACTTAGATTTATCCCCTATATAAGTAATACTAGGTTAAATATAGCTCCCTACTAGTTAAAAAAAGATACTAATTAGTAGAATACTATTCCTAAATATAAGAGATATTAGGTTAAGTATAGTTTTTTATTAAATAGAAAGATTAGGATAGAATATTATTCTTTATTAGTTATAGTTTCTGAGATACTATTAATAAAGTATAGCTTTTAACGAAAACTTATAATTAAATATTAAGACTAATTATTATTATAAGATAGAAAGAACTAATATTTCCTAAAAGACCCCTATAACTAGTATTATTATAGAAGAATTACTATAATAATATTTAAGTATAACTATTACCCTATTTTATAAGAGGATTATAATACTAATTACTAAATTAGTAGAGAAAGAATTAGAACTTTCCTCTAATACTACTACTATTCCCCTAGAATTTACTTATATAACTTCTATTTTTTAAAAAAAGCCCCTCCCCTTCTTTAATAAATTCTTAGGTAAAAAAAAAGAATATAATACTTAAATTTACTAGATAAGCGGAAAATTAAAGATTAATTAGGATTTCTTTAAGATAGATAAATAAAAGTAGTATTTAATTTACTCTTATTTAAACCTTAAAGTCTAGTAAATAATAGAAACCTTTTTTATAATTAGAAAACTAGGGGAGAACTAAGATCCCTAAAACTTTATAATATATTTAAACTATACTTATCTAGATCTTAATATCTAATCCTGAACTATTACTTAACTATAGTTTTTCTATTAGAAAAATACTAAGAAACTTATTATTTTTCTCCTATAATTTAAGAAAATCCTTATAAATACTAGAAATTATAGTTAGTTTAATATAATCTAGATCTTTTTACTAGAAATCTCATTAGTCTTTTACTTAAAAAAGCTTTTTATTATAATTAAACTCCCTATTATTTATAACTAGTAATTTTTAAAAGTATAGGACATTACTTAGAAGATAGAATATATAAAAGTACTACTAACCTAGTAAGTTTTAGTTACTTATCTCCCTATATTAAAAAATTAAAATAAAGATATAATAATAACTAAAACTATATATAAATAGTATTATTACTATAAGTTATCTAGTTCTATAAGTTCTACTAAAAAAACTCCTTTATTATAAAGAGATATATATAAATATTATAATTATTATAAAAAAAGTTATATTACTAGGAATTATACTAATACTAGTATAGTAAAGAAGAAAAAGAAAAGACTAAAAGTTACTAAAATAGAACCCTAGAAACTAAAAGATTTAGAAAATAATACTAGTTCTCCTTTTAATAAAGAGGAGGATATAGGAAAAGAATAACTCTAATATAAAGTTAAATATTAAAACCTATAAAAGTAGAATCTTAGGAATAGAAGAAATAGTAGAAATAGGAAAATAATAAATAGTTAATTACTATCTAGATAAAAGTTAATAGAAGTTATACTATTAGTATTCTAGTAAATACTAGTTATAATACTTATACTATTATTAATATATCCTTTATAAAGAAATTATACTTATTACTTATTAATATAATAAAGAAAAAGATAAAGAATTATACTAAAAATAAACTATTACTTAGTAATACTTTAAAGATTACTAAATTATCCCTAGAAATAGGAAAATAAATATAAGAAATCTATATTTATATTATAAAAGAACTATTACTAAAGTTATATTTTAAGTAATTTTAGATAGAAAATAACTATATTATATATAATACTAGTATTTAGTAGATAAAATATAGTAAAAGAGGGGTTATAGTATACTTAGAATACTAGGAAGACTTTATTAGGATTCAGGAGATTTAGTTAGTATATTTTTTAAATATAAACTCTTTTTCAATTATATATTAGAAGATTACTAAGATATAAAACTTAATACTAGGAACTTACTAAGTAATATTTATTAGTCTTAAGGATATTAAGAAAATTCTAGTATTAAAAGTTTTAATTAATCTAAAGAAATATATCTTAGTAAGTATACTTAAAAAGTTCCTAGACTTATTTAACTTAGAGAAAACCTACTAAATATTTACTAGTAAAAGGTTACTAGATTACGCGATCTTATTAATACTTAATAAAAATAGGAATAATCCCCCCCTATTCTAAAGTTTTTTTTATAATATATTATAATAAAAATTACTAGTATTTAAGAAAATACTAGAAGATCTTTTTAATAAAAGGTTTATTAAAACTAGTAAGTTAACTACTAAAGTATTTATCTTTTTTATTAGGAAACCTAGTAGAAGTATTAGGTTCTATATAGATTATAGAATTTTAAATATAATTATACAAAAAGATAGATATTTACTACTTTTTATATTAGAAACTTTCTAGAGGGTTACTAGTATTTACTAGTTTATGAAACTTAATATTATTATAGTTTTCTATAAGATATAGATTAAAGATAAAAATTAGGAAAAGATAATATTTTATATTTAGTATAGCTTTTTTAAGTAGATTATTTATCCTTTTAAACTTATTAAGGCTTTAGTAATATTCTAATAATATATTAATAAGATATTATATAAATTCCTAGATAATTTTATTATAATATATATTAATAATATCTTGATTTATACTACTAGGTTAAAGAAGGACTATAAAGCTTAAGTATAGAAAGTCTTTTACTACTTTACTAATACTAAATTATTTCTAGATCTGAAAAAATATAAGTTTTTAGTAATTATAGTAAAATATATAAAATTTATCCTAATAATAGGGAAAAGTATTTCTTATAACCCTTTTAAATTAGCTATAATTAGGGATTAGTTCTCTACTAGGTTTATAAAAAAAGTTTGAAATTTCTTAGAATTCTATAATTATTATAAAGACTTTATCCTTAAGTATAGTAAAATTATAGAACTATTAACCTAGCTAACTTAGAAAGACTTCCCTTTCTAATAAAAAGTAAAATAAGAAACTACTTTTACTAAATTTAAATATTCTTTTATAGAAGAACTAATATTCTATATACTTAACCTTAAAGCTATTACTATTATAAAGACTAATTATTCTAAGTTTATATTAAGAAGAGTTCTAATCTAAGAAAATAGTATAAGTATAACTTACCTAATAGTATTCTACTCCTAATAACTATCTTCTATAGAATATAACTATTTAATTTATAATAAAGAATTACTAGTAATATTAGTTTACTTATAAGCTTAAAAAGCTAAGCTTTTAACTATTAAGTAATTTAGGGTTTTTTTAAACTATAAAAATCTTAAGTATTTTATAAAGAAATAGTAATTTATTAAAAAATAGAACTAGTAAATAGAAAAGCTATCTTAGTTTAATTTCTATATTAAATATTACTTAGGTTCCTAGGTAGTAGTTCTAGATACTTTATTAAAGTATAAGTAAAATATATTTATAGGATAGGATAATAAGAAATTATAAAGATCAGTTATTTAAGTTATCCTTAATAATATATAATTTAGTAATTTTTAAATAAAAAAGATTAAGTTAGAAGAATTACTAGTTTTTAATAAGAGATCTAATTTTAAGGAGTTCTAAATTTATATAATAGAAAAAAATATAATATTCTAAAAAACTAAAATAACTATCTAGTAGGGGGAATATAGTTTCCCTTTTAATTTATATTTAAAAATTTAGATTTCTAAATATTAATTAAATAGTTTTAAATATTTAATATTTTAAGGGAAAATATAAATACTTAGAAGTAATAATAAAGAGAGCTTTTTAAATAAATTAAAGATAAAACTAGTTTAAGAATTATATAACTCTACTACTACTAGTTACCTAGGGAAGAATAGTATACTTAAGATTATAAATAAGAAATTCTTCTAGCTAGGTTAGTTATAGATTATAAAGAGATTTATATAGAACTATAATATCTATAATAGTATATATATCTAGAAATAAGTAAAAAGAAGTTTTTTAAAACTTTTTTTAGTATTTAATTAGTTATATTCTAATCTATTAATAGATTTTATTACTAGTTTCTTATTAACTAGAAAAAAAAGTAGTTAGTATTTTTAAGTTATTATTAAT
>RYZW01000639.1:0-27626 GCA_004367215.1 Colletotrichum trifolii
TATACTAGATTTAAGATTACCTAGTATACTAAATTTAAGATTACTTAGTATTAATTTAAGTAGTTAGAATAACTATTCTAGCCCTTAACTTCTTTTTCTTAAATAACTTCTAAGTATAACTTAAACTAGATTTACTATAAAAGTAGCTATATGGATAGGTCTAAGGTATTTACTAAAACTATAAGAAATAACAAAAATAGCTTATAAGAAGCTAGTAATTATTATACTATTTAAAAAGAAGAAGTAATAGTGTTTAAGAAGTAAGAATACTTTATTATTTTTATTTTAAATATTTCTAATTAGATAGTTTATATTATACGTAAAATTAGGAAACTTTAAAAAATAACTAACCTCCTTATCCTAAAAGTACTATTTAGATAGCTTATACGTGAAATCGTATAATCCTTACTAAATTATGCTTAAAAGGAATTTAAAATCTAATCTACTATTCTTTATACTTTATAAGAAATTACTAAAGATTATTTCGTTATATTATTCTAGAATAAGTATATTATAAAAGAAATAAAAGATTTAACTAATTTATCTAGATATAAATCTCTATATAATTTATACTAAACGAGTTATATTATTAAAGAAAAATTTTGATTTATTAAAGGAATTCTTAAAATATATTTAGGGTTTTTAGTTTTATATAATATAAAAGTTTCTGCTGATTACTATAATTGATTACTACCAAACAAAAATCCCAGATTTAAATTTTTTTATCCTATTTTTTTTATAATCTCCTTAATAAAAATAAAGTCTAGTTTAGCTATTAAGCCTTAGGCTTCTTATTAGTATTTTTCCTAAGATATAGGGAATATTTTAGATAGGATTTAGAAGTAAAGGTAAAGTAGGATCTGCTCTATACTTCCCTTAAAGTTTTTCTCTATTTCTTTAGTAAATTAGTTAATCTTAATAAGATTAATACTTTACTATAAAGAAGTAGGACTAGGAAGGATAAACTAATCTAACTTTAGTTTACTACTACGAATTTCTTAAACTATATTAAGAAAAGTAAACTTATAATTAATAATATAGTAGTAGCTATAAGTTATATAGAGATAGCTAGGAATAGAAGAGTAGGCTTATAATTAATAATATAGTAGTAGCTATAAGTTATATAGAGATAGCTAGGAATGTTAAAAGTAAAGTAATACTTAAGTTTAAAAAACCTAAAATAATTAGTAAATATTTTTTAATATTCTAATATTACTTATTTCTTTACTTTATAAGTTAAAAAAAGAAACTTTACTAGTATACTAGTAGTCTTCTAGTATTTTGTAAATATATAGTAAAGTAGGAACTTTTCCTTAGTAAGAAAAGTAAGGCTATTGATTTGTCTATTTTTTGTAAAGTTCTCCTTAATGATTTTTAATATAATACTAGGTTAGTTACACTAAAATCAGAGCTTTATATAAAGTTGCTTAAATATAGTAAACTAGGCTTTTTAGAAGTATTAGAACTCCCTATTCTTATTTAACTATAGATTATTAGTATTTATAATAATTAATTATAGTAATTAAATAATATTTATTTACTTATACTACTCTATAATCTTCTAGGTTTCTTGCTTAATACTTTAGATTTCTTTAGTCTGTTAGCTAGTCTTAAAGTTATTATAGGTATCTATATTAACAAGAGTCTCTTCTATCTGTATAGATAGGTTCTTAAATTTAATATTTTCCTAGGTATTATTATTATTATTAAAACTAATTAGTAGGTTTTTCTTATTACGTTAAACTCTAGTAGATTAAGTACTAGGAGGAGTATAGTTAATACTATACTATACTATAATTTATAAAGGATGGGTATTTTTCTATATACTATTTTAAATAAGTAAATATCTTAATCTCTTAGTAGTAAAAACTTATGTAGTAGTATAAACATTATTGTGAACCTAGTTCTCTATCTTAAAATAAGCTAACTATAATATACTAGAATATTTAGTACTCTAGAGGAGGGCTTTTATTTTCTAGTTCTCCTAGGTTTTTAGTGATTTTTTAATATATTCTAGATATTTCTCTTTATTAGTTATCGTTTTAATATAAGTTCTAGCTTTTTTTATATACTTATTCTATAAGTAGTTATTATTCGCTTTTCTTTTTTATCTTATACTAGAGTTTATAAGATAGTTTATATTCTAATTAATATAATTGATTATTATAAATAGAATAAACATTTCAATAATTTACTATAATTTAAAGATAATAATATCTTTAAGTTTTAATCTATTAATTTATTAGTAAAAAATATTTTTTAGTATTATATTAGAAGGAGAGGGAATATAATTTTTTTTACTGTCTTACTAGTATTATTATTATTGTTATTATAAGATGGATAATCTTAAGAAATTGAAAAAGAAAAGTTTAGAGATAAATTTCTGTAGTAGTCTATACGTTAATGTTTTTTCTTAAAAAAAAAATAATAATAATTTTTATTTTTTAAGATTTATTATAAAATAGGTTTTAATATATAGAATAACTATATAATTTAAATAGTATTAGTCTTATATTTTAATTATTTAAAATTACTGAAATATTTAATTTTTTAATACTTATAATATTTACTCCTTCCTCATTTAAATAATATTTGTTTTTTCCTTATTAAAATAATTACTAAAATAATTATTATTTCTATTAAATATATTAACTACTTAATCTAATAATAATACTACTACTAATATTACTTCTTAGTAATATAAGTTTACTTCTCTTTTTTTATTTAATTTTACTAATTAAATATTATTTTATAGATAGTTTACTAAAAAGCAAGGTGTAAGTATAGTGCTACTACTATAGCTAAATAGGCTGCTTAGAAAACCCTAGTTACTTAGAAAACCCTAGCTACTTAGTAAACCCTAGCTACTCATAAAACCCTAGCTACTTATAAAATACTAGCTACTTATAAAACTTTAGTTATTTATAAAACCCTAGCTAGGAAGATTCTAATTAAGAAAACTTTAGCTAAAAAATCTATTAAAAAAATATGTAGATATTATGCTAGTAGTAAGTTTACTATTGATTATTATAAATAATTACTATAAATCTAATAATTTATAGTAATAGCTCTTTGGGAAATCTATTATTTCTAAAAAAGTACTAAGCTATTTCTTCTAAAAGCTCTTTTCTAATAACTTATTTATAAGATTACTATATAAGTAACTAGCTAAGTAGACTTCTAATACTAATCTTCTATGATTAATACTCTCTAAGAAATAGCTAAGTAGTACTTAACTAAAATATTTAAATATAAGTAATATTACTAAATATTTACTATTTTCTACTTTATTTATTTTTATCTAGTAATTAATTTAGTAGTTATATATATAAAGTAAATTACTATTATATAAAAAGATATTATTTTCACCTACTAATTCCTATATATTACTAGTAACCTAAGCCTTAATTTTTTCTACTATATACTAATTAGTTTAGTTATTCCACGTTTACTTTTACCTAATTATAATATAGACTAGTTTAAATTTCGTTATTACTAGGGTATATTTCTATAATAGTAGAAGAAAGTATAAGCTGAATAATAAAAGATTAATATATAGCTAGAAGAAACTAATACGGAAGAGGAAGAACTAAGTAATAGGGAAGAGTAAGTACTATTAGTAATAGTTAGTTTTATAGAAACTAGGAACTACTTCTAATATCAATTACTATAAATAATTACTATAAATAATAGCTATAACTTATTTAATAATCTTTACTAATTATTATTATTAAAAAATAAATTATTTATATTTTATTATTTTATTTTTTTAGTATTTTACCTAGGTATTTATAATTACTTATTACCTAGAATACTATTTCGCTAGGTATTTATAGATATTTATAGGTAATACTTTAAGTACCTATAGCCTTATAGACTATTTAGGTTAGACCTATAGGTAAAGCTTTTACCTAACCTATCATCTGGGTAACCCGTGGGTACCTATGGGGTGGGTAATNGGGTGGGTAATTACAAGCCTACGACCATCGTCAGCCTAGACGCATTGTCTCGACAGATAGATGGGCTGCCTCCAGCTTCCTACACGTCACGGCCCCGTCTCTTTTTCGTCTCTTCTCTCTGACCGTCCGACCCTCGCGCACTTCATCTTTGTCGCCATATCCCAGCCGGAAACCCAAGAAACAAGGCAAGGCCATGGAGGCGCGGAAGACGGCATTCTGCGGCATTATCCTGCTTTTTGTGTGAAAAACCACATATTTTCCCCATGTCTGTGCCAGATCTTCGAGAGGTAAGTGGGAAAGAAGAGACCCGCACCCTTCGTCGACCTTCAATCTCTCCGACGCCCGCAGACCATGCTTGGCTCCATTGGCCCTGCAGAAGCTACTGGGCGAGGAAAAGTCAAGCAACGCGTCGCCGTCGTCGTCCCGTCTCTTGGCACACCACATCAACTACTGGCACGCATACTAAGCCCTGATCAGAGTCACCAGACCGCCTAGAAGTGGCAGAAGTCGATGGTAGTCTGAAGCCGAGTCGAAGAATCCAACTGTTGCGCTAAGATGGGAGACAACAAGAGACAAGACGGGATGCCGCCAGCCTCAAATCTTGTTCACGCTCCATGACCGTCATTACTCGTCCGAATCCAGCCCGACGACTCGTCAATTGCATCCAAGACACCATCCCTCCCTCCTACTCATGGCCCTCCACCAGCATTACCACATTCCTTTGGGAAGCCTCGTCATCCCTGCCGAAGCTACCCTTGCAAACACCGACACCATGCACCAAACGTCGGCACCGCAGCGGGCGTTCGCTCTCACCTTGTTTGGGACAGCATCGCATCTCTCGGCCACTCTTACACCCTGTATGCCTTATTCGACGAGGCCGCACCATGGATGCGCTAGCCGCTCGCCTTCCGGTCCAATCTCAGCCTGAGCCGGAGCTTGTGACAATCATGTTTCTGTCAACACGTCTCTGATAACCTTCGATATCCCAGTCGTCCCTGATGACCACGCATGCGCATGTGCAAGACGAGCCGCCGTTACTCGACGCCCACGCGCAGCACAGAGTAGTGTAGTATGGCTGGGTCCATCGGAAACTACCACTACTTGTCCGAGAAAAGCTTCGGCCCAGGCGCTTCAGAAAGAGACGGCGGCTCCGCCACGTCACCTGACTTCTTGCCTCGCTGCAGACTTCCCCTCGCGCTAGCTTGACCGCCTGGCCCATGACCCGAGATGGACAAGATGGGCCAAGATCCTCATGGTACCCCCACTGCCCATCGTCTTTGTCTTGAGACACAAATCATCGTGAGATTAGGGTAGGGCACCGGACGTTCCCCCTGTACCAAGGTCTGGGACTTAAAGAAGCCACCCGGCCTGCTGCCACTTCCCATTGATGCCTTGAGGCTCTCTCTCTTCTTGCATTGTTCATTGCTGCCTGTTATCCATACTTGGCGTCATACTGTTGTGCCATTTTGCCACGCTTACTCGCCTCTACGCTGTGCTTTGTGCCGGCGCCCTTCAACACCAGAACGCCCCCTCTGAAACCGCCAGGCATGGCCGACCCAACCAGTCCCAAAACTCCTCACGCTCCTACAATCAGGATCGAGCACAACCTCGAAAAGCCCCAAAGAGTCCAGTCGAGCTCTACCATCGACGAGTGGGCGCAATGGCAGCGTCCAGACATCGGTTCCAGCACCGGTGTTGCTGGCGGGATTTACTACGGCCGTGACTTGAACCGTGTCGGCTCGAATGTCCGCAGCCTGTCGCGCGCTCGCACTAGGGATTCGACTGTCGAGGTCGACGAGGGTGGCGATGACTGGCGTCGCGACGATGGTAGAAAGAAGCAGGTCTTTACCGGCACAACGTTGATCTGGTACGTGACAGCCAAAGGTCGACGGTGTCACTTGCTGACTTTGCTAGGCTTGCATACCAGTCCATTGGTGTCATCTATGGTGACATTGGAACGAGGTGAGCGCGGTGTTCACATCTCGTGGACGATGCCAAGACTGACATCTGACGCCAGTCCTCTCTACGTGTTCTCGTCAACCTTCACCGACATACCCAACAAGAACGACCTCACTCAGGTCCTCTCACTCATCATCTGGTCCCTTACTCTCATGGTCACTATCAAATACGTCTTCATTGTCCTGCACGCCGACAACGAGGGAGAAGGCGGTACCTTTTCCTGCTACTCCCTATTGACACGCTATGTAAGTCTACAACTGCGACACGAAACTTCTCAGGCTGACCGCACAGGCCAACATCACCACGATCGATCCTCGAGAGGAGGCAACCCTGAGAATGGAACGCCACAACACCCAAGATGTACGGCCAGTCACGCGCGGCATCCGCAGCGTCATTGAGAAGAGCAAGTTCACCCGAGGCTCCCTCAAGACCATTGGAGTTCTGGCTGTGTCCATGGTTATCGCCGACGGTATTCTCACGCCTGCTCAGTCCGTTCTGGGCGCCATTCAGGGTCTGTCTGTCGTCAAGCCCGACATTAGCACCTCGACGATCGTCGGCACAACGTGCGGAATCTTGGTCCTTCTCTTCCTCATCCAACCATTGGGCACAACAAAGCTCGCCAGCACCTTCGCCCCCATTGTCATCATCTGGCTCGGATTCAACGGTGCTTTCGGCATTTACAACCTTGTCAAGTACGACTACACCGTGCTCAAGGCTTTCAGCCCATACTACGCCATTCACTTCTTCGTGGAGAAGAAGACGGAGGGTTGGAAAATGCTCGGCGGTGTCTTGCTATGCTTCACCGGTGTCGAGGCTCTGTTTGCAGACCTGGGTGCTTTCAGCATGCGCGCTGTGCAGATGAGCTGGCTTCTCTGGACATACCCCTGTCTCATCCTTGCATACAGTGGCCAAGCTGCCCACATCGCGGTCTTCCCCGAGAAGTTCACCAATCCCTTCTTCAACACCGTGCCCCCAGGCATGCTGTACCCGAGTTTGATATTGGCAGTGTTAGCTGCCATTGTTGCTTCTCAGGCCATCATCACTGCTACGTTCCAGGTGAGTTCTGCTATTCGTCATCAAAGGCCTTGCACTAACCCCAAGCAGCTCTCTAGTCAAATCATGAAGCTTTCCTACTGCCCTCAGATGAAAGTCGTTCACACTTCAGAGAGATTTCATGGTCAGGTCTACGTTCCTCTGCTCAACTGGCTTCTCATGCTCGGAACAATCCTCGTGACAGCCATCTACAATAACACAACCTCTCTCGGCCATGCCTATGGTGTCTGCGTCATCTTCGTCACATTCTTCGATACACTCATGGTCACCCTCGTTGCCATCCTCGTCTGGCGTTTGCCGGTGTGGGCAATCTTCGTGCCGGCTCTTGCCTTTGCTGCCCTCGACGGCCTCTATCTTTCCTCGGCGCTCAACAAGGTTCCTGACGGTGCTTGGTTCACCCTCCTCATTTCGGCCCTTATGGCAGGTATGTTCCTTCTATGGCGGTTTGGCAAGGAGAATCAGTGGCGTGCAGAGGCCGAGGATCGCTTCCAGCCCAGTGCGCTCGTTGGAAAGAATTCCGAGGGCAAGCTCGTCCTCACTGAGCGGTGGGGCGGCGACCTGCTTTCACCGGTTAGTGGCTTCGGCATCTTTTTCGACAAAACCGGCATCCAGACTCCGTCTGTGTTCACCCACTTCGCCTCCAAGCTCGGCGCACTCCCCGACGTCACAGTCTTCTTCCACCTCCATCCCGTCGAAGTCCCTTCCGTCCCTGACGCCGAGCGCTACCACATCTCCCGCTTCGCTTCCATTCCCGGATGTTACCGCCTGGTCGTTCGCCACGGCTTCATGGACGAAGTTGTATCCCCCGACCTCGGCGCCCTCATCTACGAGCAAGTCCGCCGCTTCGTCGTGCGCCAGGCTACTGCCAAGGCGGCGACAGCCAGTGAACAAGAGACTTCCACATCTTGGGAGGACACAGAAGGCCCGCCAGAACTCAGGGATGAAAAGGTTGCGGCGGAGGTGGCGCGTCTGGATCGTGCATACGCGCATAAGGTGCTGTACATTGTCGGCAAGGGACAGATGCATATACGTACCGGCACGGGAATCTTGCGGAGGATCACGTTGGGCACCTTCTTGTGGCTTAGGGACAACACGAGGGCCAAGATTGCGAATTTGAGGTTAGCAATGGAGAGAGTTGTCGAGGTTGGATTCGTCAAGGAGATCTAGAGTTCCTGGGGCTTGGGGCTGGTTATGGTAGATTTAATGATAATGACAGTCCGTTTCCCTCCTGATCTTTAAAAATTGTTGTGAAGTTGGGCCAGGACGTGGAAACTGGAAAGCGTATAGGAGTGTTGGGATGTGATGAAGGGTACGGGCCTGCTTTGAAATCCGCCGCACAAAATGACCTCGAGCAGGGTGGCAGCCTACCTAGAACCGACCATTGGTATTATCGCCATGATGTAGTGATTCTTTAGCGCGGCCTCTAGACAAGCTTTGCGATACGTATGCATGACAAGTCCTAACAAGCTTTATCAGCAACCAAACGTGGCCAGCAGCCAAGATTATTGGGTGGCGGAGTGTGACGGTTGGAACTGCTTCCTATTTGGTTCATGGACGGAGTTTGGGTCCCGAGGCGGGTATCATGGACAACCCAAGTTGACGTTTTCCCTAGATTCAAGATTCATGAAGAAGGCTGTGAGGATATTTTGGCTGCATAGTATCTCAAGGCAGGCGATTACCCTTCGACCTTGGCGTTGTGATTGCCATGCAGGTCGGCCGAACTGAGACCAAAAATGGAAGTATGGGCAACCACGAACGAACGAGACATCTTGCCTAGGTATATGACAAGTCAGACACGCAGCCTGCCTCCATGGAGCATTATCACCCGTTCTCGGAAGTAGCTTGACAAGCAGGCGGCAGGCCCAAACGATGAGGATATGTAATCAGACTTCCAGACCCATGTTAACCGACATTTCTTGGTGGGTGACTGCTTGGGCTTTCAACATCCTCTCCCTTCCCCTGATGAGCTCTCATGAATCGTTGTTTCATGAGAATCTACTCGCTATTTTGTAGTCCCTGGATCCGCCGAAGAGGCATCAAAGAAAGATATTCCATTGGTGTTATCAGCCCTGCCAAGAGTCCACTTTACGGAAATGTCAGACAACGACAGCGAGGGGATTTTCGACGAAGAGCCGTTGGAGCCGGCACGAATCTATTGGGATCGGCCGCCAACGGAGGGCGTATCAGAATTTCAACAGTACATCTGTGAGTCCCTCCCAACGTGTAATCTGTTGGCGGATATGTAACCGTGAATAGATGGTCAAGCTGGATCCCCTACGAGGCCGCATGCATTTATTCCTCAAAAGGATGAGTGCAGCGTTTGGGAGGATGCGCCAAACAAGAAGACATTTCATTCATTCGGCAATGACGGTGTTACAGCCAGTGTCAATGCCTACGGCGACCTGATGCAATTCAGCAGCTTTCTAGATGCTGGTCCGACCGGAATGTTTTGCGCAGACCATATGAGCACCCCTCATCCGGTATTTCAGTCTTGGAGAGCACAAAAGCTTCACGATCTGAGCCAAAGTCGTCGCTCGCAAGACCAAACCTACGGCCTGAGGGTTTCAGACGGCGCTCTTAGAAGCTGCCGTCATACGGGCGGGCTACGTACACGATCGATGGCCGCGCTTCGAGTCTGGAAACACTGACGACCAACTGAAAACCACGATGCAATGGATGGTCCACGGAAAGACAGTTCTGCAGCAATGTGTCTTTGTCAATTTGGGGAGGGAAACCTTGAACTTCCAAATCAGTTTCGACCGGAACGTCCGCATTCGAGACCTTGATCACACGAACACGGACATCGAAGGCATTTGGGATGAATATTGGTCTAGCGGCCCTGACCCTCACCGAACCGGCCCGAACGACTACAGCCTGGTTGTTCTCCGTGATCTGCCAAGCCGTAGAGACCCCGGAAAACTGAGTACGGAGTCTCTGGAGACTAATCCAATGCCAGATCAGAACGGGAAAAGTGCTGCGCCTACACCGAGCGATTCACCCCGTTCTCATTCGAGGGATACGAGTAGCTGTAGAAGCAACCGCGCTTCTTCGCTAGAATCCTCTGGCCGTCAGAGAGATGCAGAAAGCAAAGCGCACGCGGTTGCTGTCGTCGTCTCGGTCTTCGTTGATGGGCAAGCTGTTAAATGGTCTAGTGCTGGCCTGTCACACGCGGAGAGATTGGGCAAAGGCGACGACGTCAAAGTTGCTACTGCGTACAGGCTCGTATTGTTGGACAGGACTCCGACTTGGCGAAAGTTTCTCATTCCCTCACTCTCAGCGGATGTAGGGAAATTTCTACAATCAGGCAGCGGGTTGTACACCGCTTTTCAACCTTCCCGCTTTCTCAAAAGGGTACAGAGGGCACAGTCCGAAGAGACTAAAGACCAGCCATCAGCATCGTCCAGATTATCATATTCGCTACAAAGACAGCAACCAAGGTTAGGAGAGGTCGAGATCATCGATTTTGTGATCCGACGAAAGCTGGAGCATATCCTGTCCGCCTGTGCTATCCCAACGAAAGTCGTCGAAGGAGAGAATGTCGAATTTGCAATGACCTGCGGGGATATTCAGGCCATCTTGTGTCTTCGTCATCGAGTTTGTCAGTCCCCCAAGTACGCCTACTACCAGAGTGTGGACTGATACGATTTCAAGTTTCGCGTTCGAGTTTCTCATGAAGATCGCCAAGCGCCTGGCTAAGTTCGAGAGTATTAACCCGGAACATTCTCATAAAGCCTTGCACAAAAGAATCATTGAAGTCTGCAGGGGCCACGTGAACTGGCTTGTTTCAGCTGCAGGAGTAAAGCCCAACTGTTTTGCAGCTGGCTACTGGCCCAACAAAATAATCAGACATCAAGAGACACCACCAGGCGAAACCAACGAATATGGAGCAGTCACTGACACATCATTGCACATCATAAAGATTTTGGAATTTCTACTTGGAAGACAAAGAGGAGGTCTAAAAGATCCTACGGGAGCTATCTGGCGTATCGTCGAGGGTTGGACTCGCAAGCTTATCACGTTGGACGAGCGCAAATCCCGCGCCTGGCCACACGCGACGGTCGAGAACTACAAGAAGTACAAGTTAAACGACCATGTGTGGATCTGGAGAGCTCCGAAGAAGCTTGCCGACAGCAGGCCTTGGATGATGTTACGTCTGGGCAGACCTCACATGGACTCGGGAATGCAAGTGCAAGCAGAAGAGATGATCGTCTCAGCCAGAACCAAGCAAGCAACAAGGAAGGCTCAGCAATGGAGATGTCCAACGAAAGGTTTTGCAAAGATTCACGACCGAGAACGATGTTTCGAAAAAGCGCATGTTGGCGATGACGCGCTCGACACAAGAGACGAGGTTTCTCTTTCACGCCAGCGATATAGATCGAGAATTTTACTTCCATGCCAGCTTCGAGATCCCTTACATACTTCTGACTCACTGCTGGAAGATTGACGCGTCAATCGCTCGGAGTATTGACAAGAGAGACGAGGAAACTTCAATTTCAAAGCCAAAGACGGTAGAAAGGTCGAAATCTACAGAAACATCGAAGCTCTCAGTTCAGGATGCGATGGATGGACGGCAAGAAAAGAGACACCCAGGAGTTGGCAGCAGCGGGTACTCGCCTGCGGCCGACCTTCTGATTTCCCGAGACAGCGGTACCGAGTCGAAGCTAAGCAAAGCTGTGGCCATGAAAAAGAGCATGCCTTTCAACAGACTCATCGATCAGAGTAGCATAGTCGTACTCGACGAAGAGTGGCTTTACAACTACCCATCATTTTTCAGAGCCGAAGAGATGAGTGAGAAGGACGTCTGGAAATCAGTAGAGCAGTTGAGAGAACTTGACAATACGGATTCCGACATATTCAGCGCCATCATCGAGGCCGCGAAACACTCGGAGGAAGAATACTTCACGCATACGTACTTCCCCTTTGACAACGTTGGCGCAGAAGAAGAATATTGTGGGTGGGTGGTAGATGTAAAAAAGAAAGACCATCGCAGGAAAGCACGAAAAGAAAAGAGTACCAGCGCGAGATGCGCGGAATCAATATCCGGGATGTGGACACTGCTGATGAGGAGTCGTACGGCTGAGAATGCGAAGAAGCGGTTCGTATGGATGCCAGGAATCGAAGGGAAAACAGCCCTCGCTTGTTACATTACAAGCTCACTCAAGAAGAGACCAATGATTTCTCTCTTCTTTGACCGAAACTGCCGGGTCGAAAAGCACTTCTATGATGAAACAACAATGGTTCTCAATACTTGGGAGACCGAGCTTCATCTGAGCTTCTACCGACTGGTTCAGAAATCACGGACGCATGAGCCATATTCGATGTTCTCGGAGCCGGGCACGGCACTACTTGAGGGAAACGACCAGCAGAATCTCGCTCGAACTTCCATGAGCTTCAGATTCTTCGGTGACTTTTTCGACAGGTTTTGGACCTGTTACCTCCTCGAATCCATTCCCGGGGGAGAAAGGATGCCATGGTCGTGGGGGCCTGAGGACAAACCCAACACACGGTCCGAGAAAGTGAGGGCATTCCCACTGGGTTATGAAGGGGAGCTTCCACAACAGCAAGAGTAGAGGAAGGTTCTGGAGCTGCATCTTTTTGATCGCATCTTGAAGGAGCTCAAACAAAGCACAGAAGGAATTTTCAAGATGGTCAAGGAAGACCTCGGTGTGAAAGACGGCACCGCATACTCAGCATGGACCAGGGACAACTTTCTCTCCACCAGCATGCATTGGCAGAAGACGAAGAATATCCTCCAAGTCGTCGAGGAAGATCTATCTGAAATTCTGCTTGTCATATCTAAATGGGACACCCGTGAGAGGGACCGGGGACGAGAGAGGCCGCGGTGGACGCGAAATGACGAGCGCAAGTACCGCGCGATTATCGGCAAGCTGGAGGGAACGACGAGTCGCCGGGTCAGAGATCTGCAGAAACTCCACAGCAACATACGATTGCTGAAAGAGAGACTAAGCGATACCAGACAGGAGATCGGCGACGACATGAGCCTGCGCGGCGCGGAGAACATCAGGTTCTTCACCTATGTAACTGTTGTGTTCCTGCCGCTTGGCTTCGCGGCCAGCATCTTCAGCATGAGCGAAGCACCACCTAGCGAAGTACTGGCGTCTATGGTCATATGCGCTACCGTTGCGCTTCTCCTCACTTTCGTTGCGCTGGCCAAAGCCAAAGGACTGAATGCCAGTTCGAAGAAGCTGAGAGCCGGAATCTCCGCGGCTACACTGCCAATCAAGCGTTACACTCTGGCCAAAATGACCAAGAGCGTGGTGCTTAGCAGCCCCGAGAGGGAAAAGCAACCCAAAAGAGGACCGCATGAGATAGAGGGCGAGCTTTCCTGGCACTTGGGGTTCCAGGTGGCGTACATGCTCTTGGAGCTTCCCGCTCGGAGGGTCTCGCTGGCCTTTCGAATCATGAAGGGCACCAAGCAGAAAGTCAGCGTTGAGGAGAGCGCCAACGTGGAAGAAGACAGCGACCAGAGTACTTCTCACAAGGATGACAACATGAATCTCTGGCGAAAAAGCGTCCATGTGGGGGTCGGAATACTGACGCTGCCTGCTTGCATCATCATGTTCCTCATCCAGCTTCTGCTTCTCAACTTGGCTGACTTGACTCGGTGGCTTTGGAGTGAGCTAAGTCTCCATCTATCCTACCGGAATACGCTAACATTACGAAGAACAGTTTGAAGATTTCCTGAACTCCCATCAATCGGTTGAGGAACACGATTTTGACGAAGACATGAGCCGGCTTACCTACCCAATGAAAAAGCTCAGTGTTTCAAGCGTACTCAAGGAGCAGGCCAAACAGGAAGCGCAGAGAAAGGATGAGTCGAGCAAATTGAAGTCCGAATCGAACCCGGCAGCTGTACAGGCTGAAGGTTGATGGATGATTGTGAATGGCTAGCTTCGGGCGCGTACTATAGATCTCATATCTTATTCAGCTATTTCCTGCTTATTGCAACTTGATCCACCACAGCGATTCAAACTTTCAAACGAGGAGAACGGCTCTTGATCCGTTCATTGGATCTGGGTGTAAATCGTTGTTTTTCGAGGTGCAGGTACAAAAAGAAAAAGAAAGGGTGTAGTAGCGTATCAGGTCCGCTTGTGACTTCCCCGTGGGGTTCGTGGCTTCTTATGTCTCTGCAGTGGTATGAACGTCGAGTCACGCGTCTCCTCGGGCCGAGACTGAGAGGCGGTTAAGCTTGCTTGAACCGCCAAATTGTACAGACACAAAGAAGAAGAATGAACAGGCCGAAACTCTGGCGTCTTAGCAACCCTGCCGCTTGACCGGTGAGCTGCGAGCACACGTTGACAAAGAGTTACCACGCTTCCTCTCGGATTGCCCGATACGGTAATCCGAAATGGACGTTTGATGGGCAGACGAACCTCATGTAAGCCGAGACCAAGACACTGGTTGGTCCGGAGCAATGGTTGGGTTCAGGGGCAGGGCAGCTTGCGGGGTAGCAATCATGGGGTCATGCCTGGGGGAATGGCTTGAGGCTCGGTGGTCGTTCGGACTGCGCTCCGAGTTGAGAGTGATGTGCAGCACACATCTGGGTAGGTGACGATGTCGTTGGTGGACTTTAGGCGAGAGGCAACCAGCTGCGCGGTGTTGTTAGACCCCGGATCACGCGGGTGGTACGATCTGTACGGGGTATCGTGAGAGATGTCTCAGATGCGTGGTCTAGAATCTCGGAGGTGTAAACTCGAAGACGCGGCGGAACTTGGAGAGGGCATTCTCACGGACGGATTCTGTGTGAGGCTGGCTATCGTGTTGTTTAGGGTTCCGTCTCGCCAGTGAGGTCAAACAAGCTGTCTAAGCTGTCTTATCTCAAGACTCACAAAATGTCGACGAAACAATCAAGTCAACAGTCACATGTCAAGGGCAAGTTGTGAACAGTAACGCGGTGTTATTAACATTTGCGTGTGGTATCTAATGCTTGAAATCTAGTTCAATCGAGTGGTATCTCAACAAAAAAAGCAGAGCACATGAGCTCCGACGAAGAAACGAATCAATGACACTTGGGGTATTATTCCGTGCCCGTGGTGTGAAAGCCGAGACCAGGCAGTTCGGCGTGGGCATTACTCGTAGCCATGCGTGCTGCACGGCATTGTGTGGATGGTAAGTAGCACCGCGTGGCCGGGACGTGGGTCACATCTCGACCAGCGGCGCCTCAAATTTTTACCGAGGCCAGAAAGAAAAGGGCCCATCTCAAGACTTTGTCTCCTTGCCGACGTTCTGGGTCTCCTCGTCCTGGCGGGTCCAGAGGCCGCCGTTGGCGCTGCTGACGGAGTCGCCGCTGCTGCCCTCGCCCTGGTTCTCGCGGGTGGTGGCGCGGGCCTGGCCCTCCTTTGCCTCGTCGTAGTGGATGAGCAGCTCGCCGTTCTTGCCGTAGCGGCGGGGTTCGACGCGGGCCTGGTGGACGACGCTGAAGATGCCCTTGGCGCCCTTGACCTTGCTGAAGATGGAGTCCATCTCCTCGAGGGAGCGGTAGGCGGTCTCGGGGAAGAAGAAGTAGACGCAGGGTACGATGAAGGCGTTGATGACGGCGAAGACGGTGTACGTGTGGTGCTTGATGCTGTCGAAGGCGATGGGGGTGATCATGACGACCTGGACGCGCTGTTAGCTTCTGCGGGCTCGGTGATGAGGCGCGCGCGCGGGGGAGGGGGGGGGAGAACATACCAAGAAGTTGAAGATCCAGTTGGCAGAGGTGGAGAGGGCGTTGGCGGGGGCGCGGATGCGAAGAGGGACGATCTCGGCAGGGTACAGCCAGGTCATGCCGAGCCAGCCGATGGCGAAGAATGTGTTGAAGACGAATAGGAAGACGATTCCGGCGATCTGGCAGGGGTAGGCCTGGGACGAGTTGACGCCGGCGAGGATGGCCATGGTGACAGCTTGGCCGACGGCACCGACGAGCATCAGCTTGCGACGGCCGACGCGCTCGACCAGGAAGACGGCGGGCCAAGAGGCGATGAAGTACTCGGTGCCGTTCAGGGCGGCCAGCAGATGGGACATGAAGCGAGACATTCCCAGACCGGAGTAGATGACGGCAGCGTAGTAGGTGATGAGGTTGATTCCGCAAATCTTTTGGAGTTTGTTAGCATCACGGACGTGGCAGAATCAGCGGAGAAAAGGCTGACCTGTTGGAACATCTGGTTGACGTAGGCGATGGCGGTGCGGTGCAGGTTGCGGTTCTTGTCCATGGTGAAGAGGTCCTTGAAGCTGCCCTTGGACATCTCCTCGGTGGCGTCCTTGATGGCGACGTACTCGTTCTTGACGTAGTCGTCGTCCTCTGGCAGGTTCGCAATGGCGGCGATGACTTCCTTTGCTTCCTGGTGGCGGTCCTTGAGAATCAGCCAGCGGGGGGACTCGGGCAAGTTCCAGACGAAGGCGAGGATGAACAGGCAGAAGGCGATCTGGAGAGCCAGGGGGAACCTCCACGCGACGGAACCGGGGGCAAAGGACATGCCGAGATCGATCCAGTAGGAAATCATGATGCCGCCGCTGATGAGCGCGCCCTCAATCATGACGAGCTTGCCGCGCTTGTGAGAACTGCACGTCTCCGATTGCCAGGTGGGAACCGTCGATGTGTTGCCGCCGTTGCCGAGACCGGTGATGATGCGTCCGATGATGAAGTGTTCCAGAGAGAAGGCAGAGGCTTGAAGGGCGGCACCGATGACCATGATGGAAGTGCCGAGGATGATCATGCGCTTGCGGCCGAGCTTGTTGGAGATGAAGATGGAGATGACGGCGCCGATGAAGCAGCCCAAGTTGTAGCTGGCGACGGCGATACCCTGGTTTGTGGAACGAATCGTCTTCTCGCCGCTGGTGATGTCGGGGTCCTCGGGGTTGATGGTAGGGAACTGCTGCTGGAAAGCAGGAAGGGTGAGAATACCACCGGTGACACCCTGGTCTTTGAAGCTGTTAGATGCCATGTGATGCTTGATGCTGTTGACAGAAGCGACGACGTACCATATCCGAAGAGCAGGAAATCGCAGCCAGCGACCAGACTGATGGCATAGTTGAGGCTCTTGCCTCGAAGGCCAAAGTAGTTACCCATCTTGAAGACTCTTCTTCGTTACAGCTGACTGGACCTAGGCTTTGAAAACCAAGTGCTGTAGATGGTCGAGGCGGTTTGGGCTGGGTAAGAGTAACAACAAGAGACAAGATCATCGAGGCGAGGCGCGCGTCCTTATAGATGAATCCGAGTTGAGTCGCTCCCGGGGTAAGGATCGGCAACGTCAGCAATACCAACTGCAGCAGCAAGAGATTGAATGCATTCTCCTGCCTCCTCGCGCACCCATACCATGGACCATAACACATACGACCTCGTCGGTGCAAGCCTCGGGACCCTGGTCGTCCTGTTTACACCCAACCCAGAATCCCCCAACCAACCAATCCCCAGGCGTCCCCAAAAGGGCAGCCCCAATTCCCCCCAATCCCCGTACGACCCAAGATCACTCTTGAGGGTCCCTCCTGGAGAGGTGGAGAGCGTCTCGGACGGGGGTTAGGGGAGGGGTCTGAGGTGAGAGAGTGTGTGTGAGTCTGTGAGAGCCTTCCTCCCCCCCACCGGGTTCCATGCGGATGGACGAGACATGCAGGAGGAAGGAGGAGAAAAGTTGGGAACGGGGGCATGTCGTCAGGACGGCCAAGACGCCGTCATTGACGGTCCCGGATACTTGCGTGGTCTGACGGACCAATGCGGAGGACAGTCGAGGTGCAGCACCACGGGCGGCAGCTTCACCGCCGCGTGCGCGCGCCGTGGAGACACGAGCAGGATGTTGGACCTTGAAGAGGCGGCAGAATTCGGAGACATACCGATGGCCAAAGGAGAAGGCCAGGGAGCAAGACGAGAGTCTATTCGCTGCGGTGTCGGTGAAGCGGAGAAAAAGGACTCAAAGGAGGACCCAGAAGAGCCGCAATTGTGTCCATTCGCTCACATTATCGGTGGAGCAGAGATGGAGAACCGCTGGATACCACGACGTCATGGCCTGAAATTTCTGATAGAGGTCGATACTGTGTAAGTTGTGCTGCAGCCGTTTGTGCATGTTCCATGTTCCTCACGCAGTCATGTTGGCTGACCATACGAGAGACAACTACACAGTACGGAGTACGTCCAGCTGCTTAAAGCTGCATTCCAGCTGCTCACTCGTGCACGCGCGAAAGAATATCCACCAAAAAGAGCGCGAGTCAGGGGGCCCTGCGCGAACCCTGCGGCAACCCTGGGCAGAGACGAGAGAAGAGGCGCCGACGCGGACGAGGCTTTGGAGTTGGAGCGCACGAGAGGCAATGGAGGGTAGCAGTGTTGGCCGCTCGGAGCGCTTGCAGCTGCGGTCTCTGACTCTCGCCGTCTCTCCCAGCCTTTCTCTCTGACGGTTCTGTTTGGCTATTGCAAAAGAATCAAGTTGGACCCTGTCGTGCGGATCGGGCGACAGAACCAGGTTTCAAGTTGAAATACTCGCACGCGATTTGTCAATGTCGGCAGTTGTTGGTGACGAGCTGTGACGGACGGTGGAGTTTATGACGTATTCGTGTCGCGATGTCGAGAAAGCCTTTCAGTCTGATGGTTGATTTCCGACTCGTGTTTTCGTCTGTGTCATGATTGGCATCCATCTACGGCTTGTAGTTGAACACAAGACTCTGCCACTGCTCGTCTAAAAGCTTGCCCGATAGCTAAGCCATTCGGACCCAATATGCCCAGAGACACAAGAAAATACTCTGAATACGCTTCACTTGGCCCGAGTGCTTGATTCTGTCCATCTCTCTTGGTATCTGAATCTTCTCGTCTTCCCTCTGGCTGAGTCTCCAATAAATCCGTGCGGCTAACTGTGGGCTTTCAAAGTGGGATCAACATCCCGATTTAACCATCGGGATGACGTCGTCTGAGGCAGACTATGTGAATGACTCGGTTTGTCCCAAAGTGGCAACCCGAACAGCCGCCAGAAGCGACGCAGCCAAGGCCCGACGGTGAAGGCGCCGAAACGCCGCGGTGAAGCGAGTGAAAACGATGATTGACCCCGCTCACCGTTCGAGACCGTTTGTCGTTCTAAGCTGTGGAACATCAGTCGGGCCATGTCCTGTCAGCCCGTAAACTTTACGTTTCCACATTGATCGGACGTCGAGGACGACGCCGGACCAGTTCTGTCACGGTTTACTTGTCTCAAGCGAACCCAAGCTACTGTGCACGGATCCGCCTTATCCTGTTGGCCGTCTCTTTGCAGATGGAAAGGAAGCCGTGTGTGTTCTCTTGGCGGGCAAACATTTGCTTCTCTAGCCAGGTTTCCAATGTACGCTGACGTATTGGCGCGCCTCGGCGTTTGATCCCGCGAGAACTTCTGACCATCATCCATCCGTCTCAACTCCGTGGGTTTCATCTCTATACTCTCACGTGTACTCCGTACAGACCACTCCTACTTGGGGCTCTGCAACGCTCACATGAAGATATTCACATTCACGCCGATCTCTTCCCAGCAGTCTGGGCAGCCGAGTGGCAAGCTGTCAGAATACCTGGTAGAACGTGGGCACCTTGCTCGCGACGCGCCAATCTTAGTTACCAACAAATCAAAGCCTCTACGCCCATGATCCATCGCACAGCGCTCGTCGAGAGATCTTCATTACACGAGGTCTGTCCTATCAAACCATCGACCGATGGCCCAACCAGGCAAGACCCCGAGACCCTGTCTTTTGGGCGGTTGCTGCCATCAGTCTGGACTCCACAGCTCGGCGAGAGATGCCTGACGCGAAGATAAACCGGACCCACGCTCTCGTGTTACTGAGAGGCATCGGAAAACTCTGAGAAAGCATATTGTGGTTACAGAAAATGTTTGACGAATCAGGCAAGATTTTACATGGAGAAAAGAGGGAACCAACCTCGATACGAGGCTGATGTTTATTTGCCCCAACTGATGGGACGAACAGCAATAGCATAGAGTTTGTTGTACGATGAGAATCGGCTGGAATCCGACACGATTTGCCACCACCAGCTGTGAAGAATTTCAGGTCATGAGCACCATGTGCCACGCCAATCCAGCCAACCAGCCATAGGCCGTTTCTTGCTGCCGGCGTGCGGTTTGGCAACGGTTCGGCGTGCCGCCAAGCGGGAAACACAGCGCCGCTCCGGAAAATTCTGCACTACTCGGCCCCACTCCGAGGCAACCAAGTTTCTTGGTCCTCCGGTGGACACCGACATCCTTGTCGATACTGCAAAAGGTCCCAATTCTTTGCGTTCCTCGGTCCTGAGGCAGCCGATGCGGGAGTGAGGCCTGAGGTTGCGTGCAAAGGAAGCTGACACGGGCGTGGGTTAGATGGGAAGCCAGACGGTGGTGGACGTAGTGTCTTGTCGTGTGCAGTAGGCGAACCTGTGGCTCTCCTGGTGTCCGACAACATGGAGCCGAAGTTGGTCAAGGTGTGGTGTGGGAGCCACTAATGATGCGCTCTCTCAGGAACCATCATGTGACGATGTGGCAAGTTGCCTAAACCAACTTCCAGAACTCCACGGGGCTTCGTCGGCTATATGCAAGACCAGCTGGAGGGAAGCTTCACTTTTGCAGACTTTGGCCAGGGTCGCGAGGCTATCTTCCAGGGCCTGAAGCGCGCCACGGGAGCGTTGGGTGTGCGCATTGAGGAGTTTTGTCCAGACGATGACGTCTCTTTTGGGCCCACATACTCATGACAGACTTACCCCAGCTGGTTGGAGGAGGCTTGGGTTCATGAATGCCATGGCACTTGTAGCGTCGGAAGCTTGCCGAGGAATTTTTGAGAGCTTCAACGTCCTCCTTGGCTTCATGGTCGAGAAACCAGCTTTTCGGATCTCGACTGCCAGGGGTAGGGGTGTTCTGGGATCCAGATGAAGACGAGTAAGCAAACAAATGTTGACAATGTACGCAGACAGCGCTGGGTGCAATGAGGCCTTGGTAATGATAAATTTTGGTACAATCACGTCACTCTGTTCAGTAGGTGTGACAGTGACGACCGATTGGGTTGTGAAAACGTCAGTTGACTCACTTTTCTCAGTTATTTCGTTTACTTCTGAGAACCGCATAAGATCTTATCCGGTATGACCTGGTCCTGCGTTATGGCACGACGAGATGCCATCTCCGGATATCTGAGATTACTACACGCACCTTCTCAAACACGTGGGGAGGAACCCTGATCTGCGTCTTCTCCCCAGTTTCTCCTTCAAAATAGCTGCGAGTCGAGACCGGTCGTCACGTACGTGGTAGATCCAGCGATCTTGCTCGGCGACACCCGTGGAGCTTTGCCCGCGACTCCGGTCCCGTTGTATGAGGCTTCTGCGGGTCCACGACACCGACTTCACCGAGAGCTCTTCGGCACCGTAGTGGCAGGAAATGGGACTGAATGGGCGCATTGATGAAACACCGATAGTAGTTACACTTGAATGTCAGAATCGACATGTATTATTTGTCTCCATGTGTCTTGGAACCACGCCACAACCATTCGTCTCTTGAAGCAAACGTGCGCAAAGCCTCGTATCGAGTGCCTTGAAGCTTAGTGTGTGCGAGGAAGCCCGCCCAGAGCCAGTGTAAGCTCCGAGCCGTTCTTAATGTCTTCCTTTCGGGCCATGAGCTCCTCCACATCCCAGTTCGCGGACGCAAACTTGCCATTAAGGAAAGCTGCCTCGATGCCAGGGACCCAAACAAGGAAGTCGGCGGGGAGCGACACTGTGACCGATCAGCTTCATGCGACCCATCATACTTTGAGTCGCCGACGATGAAAACCGTACTGTCATCATACGGAAACTTGAGTCCCGACTTCTCGAGGTCAAGGGCCATTGGTGTCTGGACGATTCCCGGGTGAACCGATACAACCCTGATCCTCCCAGCATTCTCTGCAGCAATGTACTCCACGAGCTTCAGTAAGGGCGCCTTGCTGACGACGTAGCCGCCCATGCCCGGCATGGGTGGCACCAGGACACCAGCCGTGTTGACCGCAACCAGCACAGGCTCGGAGCCGTCTTCTTTGACGGCAGTCGAAACGGCCAAAAGGGCTTGCGCGACGTTCAGCGTGCCTTTGATGTTGATCTCGAATGCTTTCCAGAGCTCGTCGACGGGCGTAGTCGCAATCGGTCTCAACTCGGGGAGAACGCCGGCGGCATGGACGACGACGTCGATGGACCCGAAGTCGGAGACGGTCTCGACCACGACGGCCTTGAGAGCATCAGCGTCAGATACGTCGACCGCGTGGCGGGTGGCTTCCGCGGTCGGGTGCTTGGCCCGGATGAACTCGGCGGTTTCCGTGAGTGAGTCTGAACGACGGCCGATGAGAACCAAGGTCCTGGCTCCAGCTTCAGCAAAGGACGCTGCGGCGGCTTGCCCTATGCCGGACCCAGCTCCGGTGATGAGAATCACTTTACCGGAAGCGGAGTTCGCCGGGTTCGATGGCGAAATGGCCGGGTAGCTGGTGTTGTGGGTGGTTTGCGTGTAAGACATTCTGCAGTGGCCTTTCGAGGCAGGGCTTTCAAGATGAAGTTTGTTGATTGGAATCAAGTGATGGGATGTATGCTGTCACAATTAAAACACATCGCGAGCTCCACGCAACTATTTATGTGAAATTCTTCGTGAGTGATACTAGTAACAAGTGCCTCGTTGCCTCGTAGATTTACAACCATCTTGAATATTATCAGCCTCAATCCCAGACGGGTAATAATTTGTGCACTTGTTTCCGAAGCGCGCGGGTGAGAAACCAACTCTGTGGCAGGATGGTCTGCAGATTGAACGAGCGTCCAGATCTAGCGACAGCGACGATGCTGTTAGTCAGTGAAGCGGTTGAAGTTATCGATGTAAGCACGGATTTAAGGCTTCCGAATCGAGTAATCTAGGACACAAATCCCGCGAACTTCCACTTCAATCACGTAAGACGGATTCGTCGGACTTCTTTCGGGATAGCTTACAGAGATTAGGAAGTTACTTCTCAGAATCCAATTACTACTCAGCTTAATTCCATACTATTCGCGTCAGCAGTAATCGTAGTGCCTCTTCCATCATGCTTCACCGTTGCTGCTAGCGATTCCGCCACGTATCCTTGACAGCGCCTCATAGGGGAACCCATTATCTAAGAAGTCTATTTGAAACGGGTGGACTGGCTGATTGCGTATTGTCGGTGGTGATAGGTGAGGGTTATCTTACCAGGCACCATTACAACGTCAGGACGCTGCAATGACTGACCTACAGAGAATAGTAGGCGTCAATATGGGCATCAACTGCTTGCAACTGCTTGAACGTGGGATGCTGTTGATCCTGGGGCTCTTGCCAGGTGAGTTTCCCTCCTCCAGGCACCCATCAGCTTGAAAGGCAAGCTACATAGAGCGAGACCGGCGTCACACTGAGTCTGTAATGTCTTGATTAGCCAGCAAAACTGTCTGCCAACTCCCAGCCCACCAACGAGAGTTGTAAACCCATCAACCAACAGGTCTTGGCCGTTGAATTGATCATTTCATACTGTGTGCAAGGGTCTTCGCCCGGGCACATTGGCGGCCCATCTTTCATCTGTGATGCCTACCGCCTGACCCAATGAGAACGAAAGACCCTTTCTGCTCCCTTGGCACGAATGATAAAAAAAGCCTCTCCTCCCTCCCTTTTCAATAGCTGGCCAAAGTCAGGGCTGTCAAAGTCTCGTTCGACTATTTTTGGGGTTCATGACTTCGCCAACGACACACATCATGGGAAGTGCCTCAGAAGCAAAGGCAGTAGAAGCTGCGTCCCTACAACATCATGATACCCCACCGGCCTATACGGCACACGACGCAGCCGCGTCTTCATCCGGAGCCACCCCGGCTATCCCAGGGCCAGCGCTGAACTCTGTATCCCCATACGAGCCCTTGCCGTCTACCATGCACGCATACTACACGTTCAAAATCACGCGCACTTTCCACCTCGGCAGCGACGATACCGATCACAAGCTCTTCGCCGTGTCAAACTACGTCGGCTTCGACGGCAAAGGTCCCGGCAAGCCCTCCGTAGTCCTGCACAACGGCCCTAGCCCAGACGACCCGGCGCTGGCCATTGCCGGCGAGGAAGACGGCTGGACGAGGTATACGCCGCGCCGAGGTAGCAACTTCACGATCAGCTTGCCACCGCTGAACCCGACGGCCAAGAGACAGCTGGCGATCCACGGCGACAAGGAGGTCATGTACGGCGGGACGTTTGACCCGAAAGTGGGATACTCGTTCCGGTTCACAGTCGAGACTACCCACGGCGGCGGACTTGTTCGTGAGGATTTCGAGTGGCGGAAGACCACCCAAGTTGAAGGCGACGAGTACAAATACCACTACGAGCTCGTACGTCTCGGTACGACAGCAGGAAAAGGCGGTGAGAGCGGGGCAGTCTCGTTTAGACAAGGCGAAGCGCTCGCTTTTGTTGCATTCAAAAGATTCTACTCTCTTAGCAAGCCGTTCAAGGTTGAGTTTGTGGGTAGCAGCATGACTGATCTCGGGTCTCGATGGGCGGTCACGGCAGTGGTCACTGGTGTTTGGGTTTGGGCCTTGCAAATAGCTGGTAGGGCCGATTGAGTGACGGGAGTTGAGATGGCTTTTTTGAATATGGAAAGGTTTATTGTGTAGTCTATCCTATTGGTAAACCGTCTCCAGATTCGAGAAGCTCTCTCTTGCGTGTACCACAGCTTCTACTTGCAGTCTGCGCTCGGCACGTTGGATGTGAAGTTGGGCGGAACATCGATGGCGCACTCTCCAAAGTTGTTGCAAACTCCGTCGCTCACGAATCCATCGATGCTTCCCTTGCACGGTGTCCCCTTCTTATCAGCTGATTTGAGTTTCGTCAGCAAATCTTCTTCTATGGAATTCCTTCTATTTGCGTTACCTTGGGGCACTGGGCTTGCCATAATTTGGCCGACAAGAGCCACCAGGACGAGACTAAACAGATTGGGGCACTGCATCGCGCTGTGAGTTAACCTTTGAGATCCAGAAACTATGCCAGATAGTTGATGATTTGTAGTGTAGGTGTTGCAAAACTGTTGAGTCGTTGCTTGATATGGAGAACACAATCTTTGTTTCCGTGCAGGGAGATAGGCTAGATATAGGGCTGTGTTCTATTCTATCAGCCCAGGAGAGTGGAAGCTAATTCTTTACTGCTTTGAGCAGTTTCTACAATCGTCATGGGGATTAAGCTAAGGCGTTGATCACACCGGTACAGCCTGTTAGACGGGTTGCTTCTCGAATCCGACATATGCTGACGTGGTCCTCTTATGGACCAGTGTCATCTGCTCATCAGCTGCTTATTGAATTACCCGGGGACTGATTCCTCATTGCTGATAGCTAGGCTACTGGTCCCGAAGCCCTCCTAGACAAGTTGCCATCTTCGAAATGTTATGGGAGTCTATATGTCCAGGATATAAGAGGCAAGGTAAGTCCGTGCTCCTATTCCACTGTGAATGATGAGCATAGCGAGCGGGCTGTACAATTCGGTAGGCAGGGTGACTAGAGATGACACGCGTCTCAAAAGTTGGGACGACAGCATGTGTTTCCCGACTTTACTGTACGACTTCTTAATTCTGACACATGGGTTACAGGGGAAACCCGTTAAGGCCATAAGAGCGAAATCGTAGACCCTAGAAGATTGCTGGCAATACGCTAACAAGAGGTATAAAGGGTCATGTTTCATTTCTGCTTAAAATAGACAGCGACTTGACTTCGAGTCGCATACCTGAGCTCACTTGACCGCTACAAGTAGACAGGCTGTTTACTTTTCAACTTGGAGCTCAATCCCTGCAAAACCTGCATACTTGGTAGAATATGTGCACGTAGCTCTCCCCAAACAGCGTTTGATCTAAGCAAGAAGATTATGCGTAGAGACAGCATATCCTATCCGTCAACGGTACGCCCCAAAAGAGTTTGAAGATCTTCAGATATCGACTCTTAAAGTTCTGGGTGGTGGTTTGCTCGAGCAGTCATAGGGAAAACGGAAGCTTCATTACAAAAGCCAGCCTCATGCATCCTTCTCCGGTTGACGAGAAAAGCCCAGCCTCCGGCAATGGAAAGTCTGTCTTGCAATCTTTCTTAGAAAGCATCGAGAACGTCGGTTCGGATGACTTTGCCAACGAGCAGGACCGCGTGAGCGCTTTACGAGCAGCATAGGCTCTTCTCGCTCGCATTGAGTCACCATGGGATACCATCGTTAGACTAAATATGACCCAGGTGAGTAGCACAATTGGGACTGCAGGATTTACTGTCGGGAATCGAAACTGACATTTATCCTATAGCCAGATCTTTCAGCGGTGTTGAAAACACTGAAAAATTTGAAATTCTTCGAAAAATGGCAGACGGCTGGCAACGAAGCCCTCACCACTGGCCAAGCTGTAGAGCTACTCGAAGAAGAATGTGATGCAACATTACTCTGTGGGTGCCATGCTGAGGATTTTCATCACTCGGGCTTGTGAGATTAACGGTGGCATTAGATCGATTCCTTCGTCTTCTAGCAGCGAACTACATCGTCGAGGAAATTACGATTGGAACGTTCATACCAACAGATCTAGGTATCGCTCTCACAGCGCCTATTTTTGACAGTCTCATAAAGAGGTAGTAAGAAAACCAACTCCAGGTAGACAGTCGTTGGAGCAAGACTTACCTGGAGCGCCAGTCACGGATTCATGGCCCCAATATACTCAAAGCTAGGCTTGTAATTACCTACCCTATAGGTACCCATAGGTACCCATAGGTTACCTAGATAATAGGTTAGGTAAAAGCTTTACCTATAAGTCTAACCTAAATAGTCTATAAAGCTATAAGTACCTAAAATATTACCTATAGGTATTTATAAGTATTTAGCGAAATAGTATTCTAGGTAATAAGTAATTATAAGTACCCAGGTAAAGTACTAAAAGAAAAGTAAATAATAAAATATAAATAATTTATTTTTTAATAATAATAATCAGTAAAAATTATTAAATAAGTTATAGCTGTTATTTATAGTAATTATTTATAGTAATTAATACTAGAAGTAGTTCCTAGTTTCTATAAAACTAATTATTACTAATAATATTTACTTTTCCCTATTATTTAGTTCTACCTCTTCTATATTAGCTTCTTCTAACTATATATTAATCTTTTATTATTTAGCCTATACTTTCTTCTACTATTATAGAAATATACCCTAGTAATAATGAAATTTAAACTAGNAAATTATAGCTTAAGCTTAGCCTATTGTAAGTAAATAGGGAATAACTAGGCTAATTAGTATATAATAGAAAAAGTTAAAACTTAAGTTATTAATAGTATATAGGAATTAGTAAGTAAAAATAATATTTTTTTATATAATAGTAATTTACTTTATATATATAACTACTAAATTAGTTACTAGATAAAAATAAGTAAAATAGAAAATAGTAAATATTTAGTAATATTACTTATATTTAAATATTTTAGTTAGATATTATTTAGCTATTTCTTAGAAAATACTAATTATATTAGAAACTAGCTATGAAAGGTACTTTAGTAGTATTTTAATAGTATTATAATGAATTTAAAGAGTTTATACTTAAAATAAAAACTCTTTATTAGATTATAAAAGTAATAGTTATACGGAACCTTAATAGTAATATCCTATACAAGCCTTAAAACTTAGGTCTATAATATACCCTTTACTACCCTACTGCTCTATTACTATAATAATATAT
>RYZW01000640.1:0-27607 GCA_004367215.1 Colletotrichum trifolii
TAAGATCTAGGTTTTCCTATAAATATATATTACTTTCTCTTAATTAGACTAGTTAGTTTATATTACTACTTATTAGTTAATACTAAATAATAGGGATTTTTGAGTAATCAGGGTAAGTTTAAATATGTTTTTAAATAGGTTTAATATTATGCTTATCCTATATTCTAAAGTAACTAAGTAATTTATATATTCTAGTTTAGGATAGGTTTTAGTTTTCCTATTTTATTTTAAGGATAGTATTACTATAGTTTAAGTAATAATAGTATATATATAGTAGTATAATAAAAAAAATATAAATAAAATATAGTAAGTAGCTGAGAAGTTCTAGGTAAGGGATAAAGTATAGCTATTACTATACTATATTAAAATAAATTAGCTAAATAAGAAATTTAATTAGGTGTTATTTAAATATAAGCTTATTAATGGACTAAACTCGCTGAATATTATTTTAGATATTTCTGTAAGTATTTACTTAATATTCTATATTAATTTTATTAAATAGGTAGAGGATAGTTTACTACTATTATAATATTATATAGATATATAATTTAATCCTATTTTAGTTTTAGTTAGAAAGGATAGTAAGATTTATAAAGAGTAGTAAAGAGATACTAGTAGTAAAGAATATATTTAGGTGAGGATATAATTATAATACATTAGTTAAATAGAAAGGTTATAATATTTCAATATAGGAACTTTTAGAGAGTTTTATTAATAGTAAAGCTATAATACAATTTGAGTTATAGTATAGAAATATTAGAGAGAATAATAGCTTAATATTAATTTATTAATAGTAGAAGGTTATATAAATTATAAATTAAGTAATATAATAGCTTCTAGGGGGTATATATAATTATTTACTAGACCTGCCTTTAGGGTATTAAATGAATAAATTAAGTAAATAGATTAGTATTATCCTCCTCTTTCTCTTTTGTATTATTAGGGATATTAATAAGGGGTATTTATTTATAGGTAAGGTATTATTAGTATTAGGTTAGGGGGGTAATAGTATAGTAGTAGTAGATAGGTAAGCTAGTTTTAGTAAAGCTAAAGATATAGCTATAATATTAGTAAAGTATAGTATAAGTACTAAAGTATATTATAATACTTTACTATAAAGAAATTAGTATAATAAAAGTAGAGAAGGGGAAAAGGGAAGATTTACTATTATTTATATAATACTACTAAGGTTAATAATAATTTATTTAGGGGTAAAAGTAGGGGTAGAGGTAGGAGTATTTTTAGTATACGAAATAGGAATAGTAAGTATAGTAGTAATATAAATAGGGGTTTCCTATTAAATATAATAGAAGTAGTTATTATAGTACTAGATTATAGTAGAAAGTTTAGGTAAGAGGATAGTAATATAGTAGCTTTTTATGTTACTTTCTTCTTAAGAAATAGTAATTATAGGGGAGATAATATATTTACTAATTATAACGAGGCAATTAACTTAGTAGCTAGTAGTATATAGTTTAATGCTTAAAGTAAAAAGGTGAGATTTCTAGTTGTATTTATCTTTTGATTTTAAGTACTTATAGTAAGATTAGCTATAACTCTATTTATAGGAATGGGTAATACTACTCCTATTTTACTTTAAATAATAGTTTAAATAAATATTAATAATTATTTTAGGGGGTTAGTTATTATTATTATTAGAATTACTTTTAATAATATAATTATTATAAGTATAGGTAGTAGGCTTAGAAGGGGTATAGTAGTAGTAGGAGTTATTATTAGGAAAACTAGATCTAGTAGTAGTAGTAGTTAATATAGTAATAAATAAAACGCGAAAAAGGGAAAGAGGGTAAAATAGTAGCGAAATAGTAGTATTATAATAAGTATAAAATAAGAGTTACGTGAAACTAGAGGAAAGAAAATAAAACTATATATAGGGGGGAAGAAAAGGGTTTTTTATAAATTAATAGAGGAGGGAGCATAGTATAGGATTACCTAGGGTAAATGTAGTATGAATTTTTTTATTAGTAGAATTATTTAATATTAATAGTAATGAAATTTTCTTATTAATAGGACTATTTAATATTAGTAGTACTTGAGGAAGTTACTTTAGACGGATTTCTCTTACTAGTTAGGCTAATTTAAATAATTAGGGTTATAGTTATATTATAAAGCTATAGATATTATATATTACTATAGTAATAGAATAGTAGGGTAATAGGGGGTATATTATAGACCTAAGCCTTAGGGCTTATATAGGATATTACTATTAAGGTTCTATATAACTATTACCCCTATAGTCTAGTAAAGAGTTTTTACTTTAGGTATAAACTTTTTAAGTTTATTATAATACTATTAAAGTACTACTAAAACACTTCTCATAGCTAGCCTCTAATAGCTAGTAATATATAGCTTAAGACTAATAATTAAGAAATAGAAACCTTACTTATATTTATTCTTTAATTTTAAATATTTATAATACAATTAGCTATAATTTAGTATATAGGTCTAGGGGAAGCTAGGTCTAATATATTCAAAGTAATAGTTAAAGTAAGTAGAGATAATTATATCAAAAGACTAATTGTCTTTATTATTAGGATTACTTTTAATAATATAACTATTATAGATATAATTAGTAAGCTTGAAAAGGGTATAGTAATAAGAAGGGTTATTATTAGGAGACCTAAAACTAGTAATAGTAATAATAGTTATAATAATAAAAGATATATAAAAAGAAGAAGTAAAAGTAGAAAGGGAGTAAAATAGTAATATTCTAGTAAGTATAAAATTAGAAGTTATATAATTGTAGAGAAAAGAAAATAAAGCTATAGAAAAAAGAGAAACAAAGGTTTCTTTTAGATTAATAGAGGGAGGAATATAATATAAAATTATTTAAGGTAAATATAATACAAAGATTTCTATTAGTAAAGTATCTAATATTAGTAATATCTGAATTTTTGTATTGATAGAACTATGTAGTATCAATAATACTTAGGAGAAATATCTTAGATAAATTTTTCTAATTAATTCAGCTAATTGAAATAACTAGAAATTACTGGTATATTAGTAAAGGTATGAATAGTAAGTATTACTATAGTGATAAGGTAAAAGGATAATAAGGAAGATATTATAGACCTAAGCCTTAAGGTTTATATAAGGTATTACTATTAAAGCTGTATATAACTACTACCTCTATAGCTTAGTAAAGAGTTTTTACTTAAATCAAAACTTTTTAAGTTCATTATAACTCTCTAAAAATACTACAAAAGTATCTCTTATAACTAGCCTCTAATAGACTTATACTTATTATATAAAATATGCTATTCTTTAAAAATCTACTTTATAGATTAATAACCTAGTTTATTATATATATAGTATTTTCAATAGGGGGGGCTAACAACTTACTCTCTACTATGACTATTAGTAGATATATTACCCCTTGAAGTATAACTTTAGTTTTCTTTACCCCCTTTTAAATACTATAGCTAGCTCCTAGTTAATCTAGAGCTAAACTCCTTATAAATATAATAACTAGTATACTTACCCCGTATTAGCCTTTTCAATAATAAATAACTAATACTTCCTTCTATAATAACTTCACGCCCTTATACTTTTATACTTTCATAGGTATATGTAATTCAAATATCTTAAGACATTTAACTACTACTAACTATAAATTCTCTATTCGAATATTTATTATACTTTTAACATCTATAACTTTAATATCCTTTCTAAGTTTTACCTATCCCTAAAATAAGAGTTTATACTACTAATATAAATGTTCTCTATTACTAATATAAGCTAACTTATAATTTCTATATAAATATAGTAGGACTAGCCTTATCTTTATTAGTATAATTGTATTGAAGGTCTTTGATCTGTATATTAGTAAGTAATCCTAATATATTGATTAATTATAACTAAGATGAAAGTAATACTTATATAGATATAGATACTCCTAGTATCACTAGATAGTTTTTAAAAGTTTAATAATAATTTTATTCTAACACTCTAAAGTATTTAGTAATTAGTATTATAGTAGTTTATTAATATTAACATATTTCTTGATCAATACCTAGTCTCTAATATTATTAGTTTAATATAATAAGTTATAGGTTAGCTAGATAATATTCTTTTAAATATTTATAGACTACTTATTAATTATCATACTTAGGATAACTTTATTAAGATCTATTTTAACAAAGTAATAGTTTTAATTATAATAGTTATAGCTAGATATTTCTATACTTATTTTATAGTTTGTGTTTTATAAATAGCTATAGATATTTTAAAGAGCTTTTAGTTCCTTGTAAAAGATATAGAGAAGTAATAGATTATAAAATACTTAGGTCTTATAAATACTCTAATTTATTCTATTTTTAAGAGGTTTATAAAGGATCTTAACTTTATGACTTTAGTAGTTATCTTTAGCTATATATATATACTAAGCTTTAGCCTAAATAAGATTTTCCCTATATAGATTACTACTATAAAGTCTTCTATTACTATAAGGTTAAATATTAGAACTAGGGGTATAATTATCTATAATAATAGGTAATTCTATCACTATTTTAAATAGTTTTAAGCTAGTATTAGTACGAATACTATTATTGGGTAAGATTTATAGTTAAATCTATATATAGGATAAAGGGCTTGAATACTATTCTAGGTATAGAGTAAAAGTAACTAAATAGTATTTTTAATTATCATAAGTATATATAGAAATTAGGGGTAAATAATATTTACTTGAAAAGGTTTAGGAATAATGAAGGATATAACTATAAGTTAAAGTATTTGTATTTTATATGTTATATATATAATTAATTTAAAACTATTCTTGAAATATTATATGACTATTGTTTCTATTATTTAAGAGTATTATAATTTTTAGAATACTATAACATTATTTATAATAAAGTATAATTAGGTATCAGAACTCTAGGAAGTTATAATAACCTAAAGAGTATTAACTAGTATTCTAATATGCTTTAATATATATTAATAAGTTAGTTATATAGGGTTTTATTAATATACTAGTTAGTTGTAAACATTTTCTAGAGATATATAAGTTTTATAATAAGTGTTTTAAGTATTTCCTTTTCATTTAGACTTAGATTTTTAACTATTATATTCCTAAAAGTAGTGTTTTATGAGCTTGAGAAATGGATCTAGTAAATGTTATTATTAATAAAGTATTTCTAAGTATATATAACTATAGAATCAAACTAAAGGTTTTAGTTAAAATATATAAAGTATTTAAAGTCAAGATTAAAAGCTTAAACCTTTAGTATAATAGGGAAGGTTTCTATTTATATATACTATAAGATATAAAGTTTACAATATTAGTTATAGAATATATAAACTCTTGTCTTAGGAATATTATAGAAATTTCTACTATACTTTATATCTTTGATATATAAGTTTATAAAATCTATAAAATATTAAATAAACAGATCTTTAGATAAACTAATTAAGGGAAGTATATGAAAGATACTTAAGCTACTAAGAATACTATTAGTTATTATTATTTTAGTATATTTCTTACTAGTAAGAAAACTCTATACTATATAGGTTAAAGATTAGAAATCTTATTAGTAATAGTAGAGGTTATATATTTCATATAAAAAGGAATAGAGATTAGGTATTTTATATAAAGTTTTTAGATATTAACTAAACATAAGCTATAGGTATTATTCTTTTAATTTTAAATTTACTAGTATAGAGGTATAATTCTAGCTTTTATCTACTCCAAAGAAGTTATTAATTTTTAGACTAGTTTTTGAGATTAGTTTAAGAGTTTGAAATATATTTCTTTATGTTTTTATATTCTATAGGAATCTAATAATTAAATTTCTATATCAAGTAAGTTAGTATAAGTTTATATAAATTATCTTATTTTGTATTTCAATCTTAACTTAATAATTAATTAGATATTCCTAAGAATAGTAGACTGTATAGTTATTACTTTATGATAATGATATTATAAACTAAAAGTTAAAATCTATGTTAATATAGTTAAGGAAATAAATAATTATAGAGTTTTATATAGTTAAATTAGTAGTTTTAGAATACTATATCAATATTAATAGCTTGAGAATTTAGAAAGAGCTAATAGTTTACTCTCTACCATAACTATTAGTAGATATATTACCCTTTAAAGTATAATTTTAGTTTTCTTACTCCGCTACTAACTATTTTAACTAGCCTCTAGTTAATCTGAGGCTTAACCCCTTATAGCTATAGGTAGTATACTTACCTTACATTAACTTCTTCATAGATAATAAATAACTAATAACTCCTTCTATAATAACCTTATACTTTTATATCTTTATATCTTTATAGCTATATATAATTCAAATATTTCAAGATATTTAATTACTACTAGTTAAAAATACTCGATTTGAATATTGATTATAAGTTAAACATCCGTTATTTTAATATTCTTATTATAGACTAAGTTTTACTTACCCCTAAAGGAAGATTTTATACGACTAATATAAACGTTCTCTATTACTAATATAAATTAACTTATAATCTCTATAAAAGTATAGTAAGATTTAGCTTATTCGTATTATTAAATAGTTTTAATATATTAAGTATAGCTAATATATAAATAATACTTATATAAATACAAATACTTCTAGTATAACTAGATAGGTTTTACCCCCTATAATTATGTTATTATAATATCCTAAAATATCTAGTATCTAGTATTATAATGAAATATTAATATAAAAGTATTATCTAATTAATACTTAATCTCTAATATTATTAGTTTAGTATAGTAGCTTATAAGATAGTTAGATAATTCTCTTTTAAATATCTATAAACTACTTATTAATTATAGTATTCAGAATAGATTTATTAAAATCTAGTTTAATATACTAACAGTCTTAGTTATAATAGTTATAATAGTTATAACTAGATATCTCTATACTTATTTTATAATTATCGTTTTATAAATAAGTATATAAACTTCGAGGAAGTTTTAGTTCTATTATAAGAATTCCAGAAAAGTAATAGATTATAGAATACTTAGTTCTTATAAGCGTTTTATCGTATCCTATTTAAAAGAAGTTTGAAAATATTCTTAACCCTATAACTTTAGTAGTTATTTTTGACTATATATATTAAGCTTTAGTTTTAATAAAACTTTCCCCGACTATTACTACGAAGTCTTCTACTACCATAGGGCTAAATATTAGAACTAGGGGTATAATTATGTATAATAATAAGTAGTGCTATTACTACTTTAACTAGCTTTAAGCTAGTATTAGTATAAATACTATTATTAAGTAAGGTTTATAGTTAAATCTATTTATAAGGTAAAAAGCTTAGATACTATTCCAGGTACAAAGTAAAAGTAAGGAAATAGCTTTGAAGTTTATTTCTTAAAGAATATAATAAGGAATCTTAAAAGACTTTCTAAAGAGGTCTATATTAATATATACTTTACCTTTCTTTAGGATTATATAATTACTACCTAGAATTATTTAAATTGTTATTATAATAAACTTTAATTTAGATTTATTAGTAGGAAGTAGGAAAGATCTTTATAGGTTTTTAAAAAAGACAAGGTGTTTTGAGAAAGAATAGGAGTTTTTGAGATATTATATACATTTCTTAAATATAGGAGATATAGTATACTATAAATTGTATATATCATAGAAATCTAGTAGTATTCTAGAGAAGTTATTATATTCATGAAATACTTTCTATTTACTAGTAAAGAAAGGTATATAGTTAACTCTTTTAATATTATTCTACAAAATACTTTTAACTAAGCTATATTAAGAGTATATAGTTAACTTCTTACTATCAGTTTCTATAAAGAAGTTTATATATAATTCAGAAGCTTTCAGTAAAATACTAAAGCAAAGAGGGTTTAAGATAATTAAGTTAGTATTCATATTTCTTTATTCTATATAGATTTTAAGTATAAGGTTTATGCTTATTTTGTCTAGTATAAAAAGGTTCGCTAATTTATAGTATAGTAGTAAGAATTCGAAGAGTTAACTACTCATTAGTATTAGGTTATTTAGTAAGGATAATTATATATTATTTATAGTTTTATTATATAGGTAAAAAAACTCTAGTATTTGTTAATATTATTATTATATTATATAGCTATATATAACTATATAAAGCTCTAGATTTATAGTATAGTAATTATTTACTAATTATTATAATACTTAGTTATAGCTAGTAATAAGTCTCGGTAATGCTATACTATATAGTATACAGTACTATATATAATACATACGCCTCTATACGTATATAGTATATATAGGTATATACCTCGGTATATAGTATATATAGCTATATACCCTATACGCCCCCCCTAGTAATACCTATTACTAGCTATAGCCTAGTACTATAATAATTAGTAAGCAACTACTATATTATAGATCTAGAACCTTATATACTTATATATAAGTATATAGTATAATAATAATAATAATAAATATTAGAACTTCTTTATACTTATATAACAGGATTATATATAGTATATAATTATTTTTTATAGATAAAATAATACTAATTAGTAATCAACTTATCTATTATTACTATACTATAAATTAGTAAGGTCTTTACGTAAGAAAAAATAATTATGAATTTCTTACCTAAGATCTACATAAGGTAAAAGATTATAAGTATTAACTTCAATACTTTATAAATATTACCTTTACCTTTATCCCTAGTAAAGCATTTCTAAGTTAACATGTTAATTTTACTCTATAAAATACTAAAGAAGCAAGCTTAATAAACAATAGCCTTTAATACGTACTAGAAAGTATTTAGCGAATATAATAACCCTTTAGAGTATTACTAGATACTTATAGTATATAAGATTTATAGTATCTTATACCTCTTATACTTAAACGACTTATATTATATCTCAAAACCCCTATATTTTCTCAAAGCTTATTCTTTTTTGAAAAAACCTCATACCTCCTATTAAGATATCTAAATTATACGCTAAATTAAATACTAGGTTAAGTTTTAGCATAGTAATATATTAGGTAATCCTAGGTAATAACTACTTAATCTCTAAGAAGTTTAAGCTATATATTAATATAGATTTACTTACAGAACTTTTTATACTTAATTATAGTAGTATTATAGAGGTAAGTACTATGGATATTACTACTATTATAGTATGTTTTATCTATTAATATAGTTTTTTTGAAATCCATAGCTATAAGCTCTTTAGCTATTTTAAGATAGATTTCCATAAGTAGTTTATAGAAAGATAGTAATTTAGTAATAAATATATAATTTATTATTTTTAAGAATACTCTATTATGTCTACGACAATGGGTAATTTCATTACCGTTTTAACCAGTTGTGAGCCAGCATTGGCACGAATGCTGTTACCGGGTAAAATTTATAGATAAATCCATATATAGGGTGAAGAGCTTAGATACCATTCCAGGTACAGAGCAAAAGTAACCAAAGAATACTCTATTAAAGAGGAGCCGATAGCTCGCTCTCTACTACGACTATTAGTAGACATATTATCCCCTAAAATACAACTTCAGCCTTCCTACCCCCCCTATTAACTACTATAGCTAGCCCCTAGTTAATCTAGGGCTAAACCCCTTATAATTATAATAACTAGTATACTTACCCTATATTAACCTATTCAATAATAAATAACTAATAATTCCTTCCGCAACAACCTTAAACCCTCACAGCTACGTATAATTTAAATATCTCGAGATATTTAATTACTACTAACTATAAGTACTCTATTTGAACATTTATTAGAACTTCAATATCTATAACCTTAATATCCCTATTATAGAATAAGCTCTACTTACCCCTAAGATAAGACTTTATATTACTAATATAAAAATTCTCTATTACTAATATAAACTAACTTATAATCTCTATATAAGCATCGTAAGACTTAACTTACTCTAATTAGTAAATAACTTTAATATATCAAATATAGCTAACTTATAAATAATATTTATATAAATATAGATATTTCTAGTATAACTGGATAGCTTTTAAAACCTTTATAATTATATTACTATAATACTCTAAAATATCTAGTAACTAGTATTATAAAAGTATATTAATATTAAGGTATTACTTAATTAATACCTAGTCCCCAATATTATTAGCTTAGTATAGTAAATTATAAGTTAGCTAGATAATCCTCTTTTAAATATCTATAAATTACCTATTAATCGTAATATTTAGGATAATTCTATTAAAACTTATTTTAATAAGATAATAGCTTTTAGTATAATAGTTATAACTAGATATCTCTATACCTATTCTATAATTCCTTTTTATAAGTAGCTATATAGATTTCGAGGAAACTTTAGTTCTATTATAAAAGATATTAAAAAGTAATAAATTATAGAATACCTAGTTCTTAGTATTCTATTTTATTCTATTTTTAAGAGGTTTATAAAAGTTCTTAACCCTATAACCTTAATAGTTATTTTTAGTTATATATACTAAGCCCTAGTTTAAGTAAGGCTTTTCCTATATAGATTATTACTATAAGGTCTTCTATTACTATAAAATTCAATATTAGAACTAGAAGTATAATTATCCACGATAATAGGTAATTTCATTACTGTTTTAACTAGTTATAAGCTAGTATTAGTATAAATACTATTATTAGGTAAAGTTTATAGTTAAANAGTATAAATACTATTACTAGGTAAAATTTATAGTTAAATCTATATATAAAGTAAAGAGCTTAGATACGATTCTAGGTATAGAGTAAAAGTATTTAAATAAAAGAATACTTTCTTAATTATAGAATTAAAATTAATATAAAAAGAGAGAGGATTTATGATATATTATACTAAGTTATTCAATAAAAGTCCTTTTACTATTAGATTTTTGAAGAGTTTGATAAGATAAAGAAGTTTATTTTAGGCTTTAAGGAAAAATTTAAAAACTACCCTAAATAGCTTAATAATCTTCTTAAGATAGAAGACTTTAAAATACTCCCCGATATTACTAAACCTAAGATTAAAATAGCAATACTTATGACTAAAGCTTAGTTAATATCTAAAAACTTTACGCGAAATATCTATCTTCTATTACTACTTATATATGATATATAACTTCTACTACTACTAGTAAGACTACTAATTCCTAAGTTATATAGTATAAAGTTTTCTTATTAATAAGATATATACTAGGATAAGAGTAATATATAGTAATTTTAGTAATTTAAATATCCTTTATATCTTTCCCCTATTTACTTATTCGAAAACCTATCTACTAAGTATACTATAGATTTTATAAAGTTATATAATAAGAATATGAAGTATAGTAGAAGTTTTTATAATATTCTTAAGACTAAAACCTATATTTCTTATAATTATTATTTTAAATTTAGTTTTTTATATTATATATAAGTACGAGTTCTTTCTATTATACTAAAAATCTAAGCTTTTGATTTTTACTTTGAATATTTTATATACTTTAGCTAAAACCTCTATTTCAATTAGATATTTATATATATTTAGGAGTATTTTAATAATAATAAGATTTACTAGATTTACTTTTCTAACTAGTAAATTACTATTCTTATGAATATAATAACTAAAGACCTTAATTAGAGTAAAAAAGAAGTATTTAAGATATTTATTACGAAGTTTACTAACTTCTAGAAAGTATTTAGGGTTGACTAGTATACTAATAAAGCCTTTTATAATTAACCTATAAGTATATATTATAATATACTAGAATACTAGTTTATATTTTTTAGTTTTATATTAATTTCTTAGAATTTCTATAACTAGTTATACTTAGTTATAAGTAATACTATAGTATTCTAAAAGTTATAATATTTTTAGAGTAATAGAGATAATAATAATATACCTAAAGAATAGCTTTAGATTAATTCTATATATAACATACCTCGAGGTAGTATTTAAAGTTATAACTATATCCCTAGTTATTCTTAATTACTTTAAAGTAGATATTATTTTCCCTTAACGTCTATATATACTTATAATAATAAGAAGTATTCTATATATAGTAAAATAAATTATTAGTTAATAAAGTATACTTTTAAGGAGTAGTATATTTTATATAATAAGTATAAGTTAGCTACTAATCTAAAAGTATATTTTATAGTAATATACTAGACTTTTCTTACTAAATATAAAAGTATTAATAACTTTAATAATAATCTCTAAATACTCCTAAGAAATAATTTAGTTACTTTTACTCTATACTTGGAATAGTATCTAAGCTCTTTACCTTATATATAGATTTATCTATAGATTTTACCTAGTAATAGTATTCGTATTAATACTAGCTTATAGCTAGTTAAAATAGTAATGAAATTACTTATTATTATGGATAATTATGCCTCTAGTTCTGATATTTAACCCTATAGTAGTAGAAGATTTCGTAGTAATAGTCGGGGAAAGCTTTATTAAGACTAGGGTTTAATATATAAACTTAAAAGTAACTACTAAGATTATAGGGTTAAGAACTTTTTTAAACCTTTTAAAAATAGAATAAAATAAAACGCCTATAAAAACTAGGTATTCTATAATTTATTACTTTTCTATATTTTTTATAATAGAACTAAAATCTCCTCGAAATCTATATAACTACTTATAAAAAAAGAATTATAGAATAAGTATAAAGATATTTAGTTATAACTATTATAACTAAAGCTATTACTTTATTAAAATAGGTTTTAATGAGATTATCCTAAGTATTATAATTAATAAGTAGTTTATAGATATTTAAAAGAAAATTATCTAGTTAACTTATAACTTACTATACTAAGCTAATAATATTAGGGACTAGGTATTAATTAAGTAATATTTTAATATTAATATATTACTATCATATTAATTACTAGATATTTTAAAGTATTATAGTAATATAATTATAGAGGTTTTAAAAACTATCTAGTTATACTAGAAACATTTATATTTATATAAGTATTATTTATAAGTTAGTTATATTCGATTAATATATTAAAATCGTTTACTAATAAGAGTAAGCTAAGTCTTACTATACTTATATAGAGCTTATAAGTTAACTTATATTAGTAATAGAGAACTTTTATATTAGTAGTATAAAATCTCGTCTCGGGGGTAAGTAAAGTTTAGTAGGAATATTAAGGTTACGGATATCGAGGTTATGATTCGAATAGAGTACTTATAATTAGTAGTAATTAAATATCTCGAGATATTTAAATTATATATAGCTGTAAAGGTATAAAGGTATAAGGGTATAAGGTTATTATAGAAGGAGTTATTAGTTGTTTATTATTAAAAAAGTTAACGCGGGGCGGGTATACTAGTTATAGCTACAAAGGGTTTAGTTTTAGATTAACTAAGGGCTAGCTATAGTAGTTAGTANAGGGGCTAGCTATAGTAGTTAGTAGGGGGGGTAGGAGGGCTAAAGTTATATTTTAGGGGGTAATATATCTACTAATAGTTGTAGTAGAGAGCGAGCTATTAGCCCCTCCCCTCCTAAGAAATAATAAATATAAAGAACTTATTATTTAGTATTAAATATAATATAATCCTAAGAACTATACTTTTATTATATCTATAATATCTAATATTCCTAGAGTATTCTTTATATTATATTTTAGTAAGTATCCTATTATTCTTAATAGAAATAAAATTACTAGAGTTTTCTAAGATTAAATAATAGTATATATTTTTACTAAGAGTATTACTAATACTAATATTACTAAGAATATAGATATAACTCTTATATATACTTTTATACTTAAAAGCTATTATTTAACTACTATTCTTTAAAATATCTTATTTAATTTAGGTATTACTAGTTTCTTAACTACTAAATATTTCTAATTTATAATTCTTTAGTTGTGAAAATAGGTGCGATACTAAGGGTATTATATAACTCTACTAGCCACTACTCTATCTTAGTAGCTTATATAAGATATTACTATTCTATTTGAATATATTTAGATATTTTATTCTAGTTAGAAGAAAATATACTTTTCAATAACTTATTTTCAGACTATATACTATATTATTTATTTATTATAGTTATAAGCCTAGTTATATTTAATTATCTCTGAATTACTTATAATTAATAAATATAAAAGAANGAAATCTTTTTTAATTTATTTTATTAGTTTGTTAATTTATTATTTAAAAATAGTATACTTAACTACTAGTAGCTTTAATATAATAATTAAGCTATCTAATAGCTCCGATTTTAACTATTAGTATATTATATTTTACTTCTATATAACTAGCTAAGATTTATAGTAATATATTAATCTAAATATTAAACCTATCTTCAATATCTTAAAAATACTTAAATTACTTAAATTTAATAAATAATTCAAATAAAAGAATATTACTTAAGAGAAAACTAAAAATACTATCCCCTATATTTTTACTAATTTAGGGGTTTTTAATTATTACTTAGTAAATCTTAAATTTTCAATAATTCGAGAATCTAATTATAAAGAAATTAAGAAATATTATAATATAATTTAAATATAAGTTAATACTACTATTAATAATAGTTTTCTAATACCTACTTAAATAGAACTTTTTAATAAAAATAATATATCTTTTCAAGTTCTCCTAAAAGTTCTAAAATATTAATATACTTAGAATAATTTAGTTATATAATAATAAGTTAGAATTAAATATAAAAAAGTCCTTGAGAAAACTAATTCGAATATCTCTAGTCTAGTATAGTATAATAAGTAATATACTATCTATTTCTAAGTAATTATATATAATATTTTAGAAATCTAAAGAACTCTTATAATTAAAAAGTAGTTTTAAATATTTACTTAATATATTCTACCTAGTTAAGCTATAATTTAGTATTAGAATATTATTTTAAAAGAAATTCTAAACCTTAAAATTAAAACTTTAGTTAAATATAGAGAGATCTTTATTATTTTATTTTATACTAAAAAGAATTTGTTGAAAAGCTATAGTAAAATATTAGCTATCTTAGTTACTCTTATGGGGAAGTTAGATATAATTTAAACTCAACTAAAATACTTATATAATTATAAAATTTACCTATATTTTCTAGAAACCTATAGGTATATTAAATATACTATTACTAGTTTATAGACTAGATTCCCTAATATTTAGATGTTTATTACTATTTGAAATAGTATAATTAATAAGGTGAATAATTCTAAGCTTTACGCTTTATAATAGAAGCTTGCTAAGAAAAGATAGCTAAATACTAAGGGGTATACTAATAAAGCTAAGGAGCTTTTAAATACCCCGAAAACTAAATTAGCCCCCATAAATAGTAAATCTAGTAATGCTAATTACCCCTCTAATTTAATATCTATTGGTATTAATCCTATTCTCTTTAAAAAGTTATCTAAAATTCCCTTAGGGGTTTTTTTAATTACTCGAGGATTTCATATACTTTTAAGAAATATAGTTTTTAATAGCTATAAAATAGTCTATATTACTAATTTAATAGACTTTTTCAAGAAAGGATCTTTTAAGCTTAATAAAGGAATAGATTTAGTTTAATATAGTTTAGCTAATTTTCTTATAATTAGATAAAGTAAGAGAATTATTAAGAATATTTTTAATAGTTTAAAAAGGAAAAATACGCTTGATTTAATATTGAATAATATTATTTATATTGAAAACTTCTATATTAATATTATCTTAAAAATACGATTTTTTAATAAAACTAAGATCTAGTATATAGGATTGGATTATATTTTTAAATTTAGTTTAATTAAGTATTTTATTATTGTGAAATCGTTATTTAGAAAGTATAATTTTATTTTCCTTAAATATAAAGTTATTTCAAACTATTTTATAGTTTATTTAAGTATTTCTAGTATTATCTCGGAATTGCTAAGTATTCTATTCTCTTAACTATACCCCAAGATAGCTCTCCTAGAACTAAGGTTTAATAATACTTATATATAGTATTTTTAAGTAAGATATTTAAAATAGATTATTCTTAAATATTTAGTTTTTAATACTTAAAAGGTAAAGGTTATAAGACTAAGGTAATTAAACTACTTATATTATATAATAGTTTATTCTTAATAGGTTATCTCTAGATAAACCTTAGTATTATACTTAATTTACCTATTTTATTATATTACTTAGGATCTATTTAATTTCCCTAGGGTATATATAAGTAATTCCTAGGTTTTAATCATTGAAGATAAGTTTTCAGGTTTTCTTTTTTTATTTGTATTTTTTAATAAAATTTATAATTTAGTTTTTCAGTATTATTAATATTCAAAGAATAAGTAAAGAGATAGAGAGGTTTTTTAATTTATAAGATTTAATAAGATATTAAGAAAGTAGTAATAGTAATTTATAGAGAAACTAGTTACTAGAGATAAGTAATAAAATAAAGAATTAATTTTAAACTATTTCTTTCTTATATTAAAAAGCTAGTTAGAGCGAGTAAATATACTAGAAAAGAACTAATTATTTAAAGTATAAAAATATAAGGAACTATAGGACTACTATTCAAATTATAAGTAGAGTTAATTTAAATAGTAGCTTTACTATATAATATATTTCTAAATATTCTAAATAACTAGAGATTACTATATAAAGCTAAAGAAGCCTAGTATAAATAGTATTTTCATTAGTAAATACTAGAGTATACTTTAAACTTTTATTAAGATTTGTAATTTTACTAGGGATAGATTTATACTTATAGATATCAAGTATATTTATTTAAGAAATATAATAAATAAAGTATTTTAAAAAAGTTATTTAAGGTTAAACTAAGGAGATATATTAGATACCTAGTAAGCTATATTATAAATATTTATAATTTATATAAAGTCTAGATCTTTATGTTTTAGAGAATTATTATTACTTGAAATATTAAATTTAATAAGATAAGATTTTATTTAAAGTAAAACTTATATAGAATACTTATAAAAGAAATTATAAAACTACTAGTTAAGTTAATTATTAAACAAGAAGAGGATTTTATTCTTAAGATATTTAGAGATTTTAGAATAATAAGAATACTTAATAAAGAGACCTCTCTTCTATTAGTTATCTTACTAGTACTAGAAATAGCTTAAGATATTAAACTAAATTTAGAGTTAGTTTTTAAAACTAGTAAGAGAAGTTTAATAATATTTAAATTAATATATAAACCAATAGGGTTAGTTTAGGTTTCTAGTTAAGAATAATTAAATATAATAATTCTAAGTAGAAATTAGAGTTTAGGAAATATAATAATAATTAGAGAACTAGATAGTATACTTAAAGTAAAGGATCAAGTTAACTAAGAAAAGATATTTATTTTAATTAAAAGTAGAAGTAACTATTTTAAGATTTTTATTTAGCTAATTTAGGGTAGATTAAAATATAGCTCTAGATTTTAACTATTTAGGTTAGGGCTTTTAATAATTTAGAAACTAGGTTAATAATATAAGAATAGATAATAATAGTAATTAGAACTAGAGATTACTATTAATAACTATATAGTATTTTTAAAAGAATGTAATAGTAATATTTTATGTTTTATAAAGTACGAATAGGATAGTTTTATTAGTATTTATTTATTTAATTAGTAGTAGGGGCTAGATAAAGCTAGTTTTAACTTCTTAATAGTTTTCCTTATTATTTAAAATATAGTATTAAAGAAGAAAGATCTTTCTATTAAAATTTGAATATATTTTAATTAACTAGTAATATTACTAAAGATTTAGAGAGATATTACTAATTTACTATAATTACTATAAATATCTTTTATTAAAGTAATAAAAGTTAAAATTATAAAATTAAAAGAGAAAAGTACCTAGCGAGAAATAGATTACTAAGATACTAGAAATAAGCTTTTTTCCTTAAGTAAGCTTTTATTTATAAGATAAATATAGATAGTTTTCTAGAATAGTATAAAATAAAGATTTATATATGTAGGGATATATAGCTAGTTAATCCATTATAGATTATATATATAGTAACCTTAGTTGCTTGAATATTTCAAGTAGCTATAGTAATTATAGTATAATTTAACCTCGAAATCTACTAGTTTAATATTATTAATATATTTCTTAATATTATAAAGAATAGGAGGGGCTGATAGCTCGCTCTCTACTACGACTATTAGTAGCTATATTACCCCCTGAAGTATAACTTTAGCTTTCCTACCCCCCCTACTAACTACTATAACTAGCCCCTAGTTAATCCGGGGCTAAACTCCTCGTAGCTATAGCTAGTATACCTGCCCCGCGTTAACTTTTTCGTAAATAATAAACAACTAATAACTCTTTCCGCGATAACTTTATACCCTTATACCCTTATACTTTTACGCCTTTATAGCTATGTATAATTCGAATATCTCGAGATATTCAATTACTACTAACTATAAGTATTCTATTTAAATATTTATTATAACTTCGATATTTATAACCTTAATATCCCCATTATAGACTAAACCTTACCTATTCTTAAGATAAGACTTTATACTATTAATATAAAAGTTCTCTACTACTAATATAAACTAAGTTATAATCTCTATATAAGTATAATAGGACTTAGCTTACTCTTATTAGCGAATAGTCTTAATATATTAATTAATTATAGCTAATAGTTAACTTATAAATTATATTTATATAGATATAGATATTCCTAGTTTAACTAAATAGTTTTTAAAATTTCTATACCTATATTAGTATAATATTCTAAAGTATCTAGTAACTAGTATTATAGTAATACATTAATATTAAAGTATTACTTAATCGATACCTAGTCCCTAATATTATTAATTTAGTATAGTAAATTATAAGTTAGCTAGATACTCTTCTTTTAAATATCTATAAGCTACTTATTAATTATAATATTTAGGATAATTGTATTAAAACTTATTTTGATAAAATAATAGCTTTAACTATAATAGTTATAGCTAGATATCTCTATACCTATTCTATACTTCCTTTTTTATAAATAACTATATAGATTTCGAAGAGATTTTAGGTCTATTATAAAAGTATAGATATAGAAAGGTAATAGATTATAAAATACCTAGTTTTTAATACTCTATTTTATTCTATCTTCAAGAAGTTTATAAAAGTTCTTAATTCTATAACCTTAGTAGTTATTTTCAGCTATATATATCAAGCCCTAGTCTTAATAAAGCTCTCCCCGACTATTACTATAAAATCTTCTATTACTATAAAATTAAATATCAGAACTAGGAGTATAATTATCCATAATAATAAGTAATTTCATTACTATTTTAACTAGTTATAAGCTAGTATTAATATGAATACTATTATTAGGTAACTCTTATAGTTAAATCCATATATAGGGTAAAAAGCTTAAATACTATTCTAGGTATAGAGTAAAAGTAACTAAATACTATAAAGAATCCTAATAGATCTCTAATAATAGTTAAGCTACTAGATAGATTTAAAGTTATAAAGTATTATACTAAACTTAAGTATACTTTCTATAGATTTCGGGATATACCTATTTTTAGTATAAAACCTTTTATACTACCTTTAAATTATTAGGTTTTTAGTTATACCTAGAAAAGCTTTATGTATTTAAAAATAAGAATTTAACTATTTTTCTCCTATTCTATATTAATAATATTCTTTTTATATATTATAAGTTAGCTAAAAAAAAACTTATAAAAATATTAAAAATATTAAAAGTACCTATAAATTTAAGGAGTAAGGTTTTATCGAATATTTCCTTAGAATTGAAATAGTCTAGGATTCTAAGTATTATAAGATTTGCTTAGTTTATAATATATATATTACTAAGATTACTAAGTACTTTAAGTTTAACTATAGTTTAATTCTAGTAATACTACGTCTAGTAGTAATCTTTATAGCGAATTTTAGTAAAGTTATATTAAAGGAAATTTATAAGTACTAGACAAAAGTGAGTTCGATTCTTTATATTTCCATTATAATATAGCTAGATATTTTAATATTTTATTTATATATTCTCTTTTTTTTGAAATATTTTATAAATCTTGCTTAAGTATATATAGATATTATAAACTATATAATTTAGTATTTCTATAGGATAAGATTCCTAGTATGATAATTTAGAAACTTAGGGAATATTAACGAGATATCTTAAATACTTTTAATTATTAGAGATACTTTATTTATAAACTATAAAGAAACTTAAAAATTAAGTTATAGCTATATTATCTCTCTATTTAGAAAACTAATCTAATAGAAAACTATTTAATAGAATACTATAATTATATTAATAATTGAAGTAGAATTTCTTAGCCTAAAATATACTTTAAAAGAAACTATAATATTAAAAAAACTATTTTAAAATATTAAGTTTAATTTAAAAGATATTTAGAAAATCTATTATAATAACTACTAGATAATTAAACTAGTAATCTTGGATAGTAAATACTTATTTATTAGACTTTGATATATAAATATTTAATAGATATAGTTTTACTAAAAATACTTAAAAAATAGTTTTAAAATAGTCTATATATTTATAAATATAATACTAGTAAATAGATTTATAAACAATCTAATTTAAATAGAATTGAAATAATTTAGAATACTTCTTCATTTTATAGATCTATAAATAATACTTTTAGGGCTAGCTAAAATAATAGAAGAAGCTACCTAAAGCTATTTCCCTATCTATTTAAAAAATATAAGTAAAACAAACTAGTAATCTTTATTCTTAATAGAAAGTTTTTATAGTAGTAATATAAAAAGTAAGAATATATTAGAACTCTTCTAATTAATTAGAAAGAATAAAACTCTTGAGATAAACGTTTCTTTAGCTAAATACTAAAAACTTAAACTTTAAATTTTAAAATAAATAAATAGCTATAATAAATATATAGAAATTGATATTATGATTCTTAAGAGGAAAGGGAACTTAAATCTAAACTAAAAGTAGTTACCTAAAACTAGGACTATAACTATAACTATAAACTCTAAATACTCTAGAGGCTAGCTAAATATACTATAAACTCTAGATATTCTAAGATTTAGTTAAAATATAGGAAAATTACTAACTAGGGAACCTATTACTATTACTAAAAAGCTAGGGATATAACTATTTAAAACTAATTAGGGGGGTAATATAAACTAGGGAACTTGAATAAATTAGGATACTTAAGCTAGAAAAGGTTATTTAGTAATAGGAATTCCAGTAGTAGATTCTAGGCTATTTCTATTCTTAATAAAATTAACTTTAAAATCTTTTTATTATTATAATTATAACTTAAAATGAATAAATTTCTTTATATTACTAATTTTCTTATTTTTTAACTAGAAATAGTTAGACTTGAATAAATAATCTTAGGTTAAAATATTTACCTTATTAGGTTTAGGGATTTTAAGAATATCTAAATAACTCTTAAATATTTTATAAGTATAATTTAAGACTAGAATATAAGTATTCCTTAACTTATTTTTATACTAATAATATTAATTAGAAACTAAATCTCGCCTACTAATACTAATAATATAAAAATAAAAACTATATAAGAGGATAAAACTAGAGTAATATTTTATATAGGGGATAATTTATACTAGTTATAAGTTTCTAAAAGCTTTTATTTAGAATAAGTATTCTTTATATTCTTCTATTAATTTACTTTTTTTAGAAAAAGTAGATTTTATAGGAGTTTTCTTCAAAGTAGTGGTTTTAAGGCTAGGTTTAGTAATTTATTATTTAGTAGTTTGTAGTTAATATTTAAGATTATTAATCTCTAATAAAACCTCTTAATTTCTAATCTAAGAGGATTTATATATTATACTAGTAGTTATTTTCGTATATTTCTTAGGTAACTTAGCTATTTCTTTATTATCTTTATTATTATTTTCCTTTTATTAGTAATAATCTTAAGTATTCTATCCTTATTACTAATAAGTTTCAATATTTCTTTTTTTGCTTTAGAATTACTAATTAAATTATTTTCTTTATTATTAGAAAAAAGTTTTAAAGTAGTAGTTTTCCTTAGATAGTTATAAGGATATTTCAAACTAGTACTAGTAGTAAGATTTTTAAATAAAATAATATTTTTCTTTGTAATATTACTTAACTTTAGTATCCTAATAAGTTTAAGAAGTAGTAATAAATACTTAAGTAAATTAAGAAGGCTTTGAAAATATAACTAAATAAATAATCTTAGTTAAATTAACTAATTTTTATACTAATTTAAGAAGTTTAAAATACTAATAAAGTTTTACTTTTTAATGGAATTAACCTAGGTTTAAATCTTAGAAATTAAATACTTTTAGATACAATTACTAAAGAGAATAAATATTTAAATAGAGAAAGAAAAATAAAGAAAGAAATAATAATTAAACTTCTTAAATAAGAAGTAATTAGATAAGAATTACTAAATAAAATAGATTTTTTAAAAGGAATATAGAAAGGTATTTTAGGTTTATAACTTATTATCTTTATTAAGTAAATAAAAGCGAAAAATACTTAAAGTAACTTTAGACTATAATTCTTAGTTAGTTTTTAAATTAAAGTTGAAGAGTAATTATCCTAATTCCTAGATATAGCTAGTAAATACTAGTACTAAATTATTAATAGAAGAGGATATAAGATACTTTAAAAAGTTACTAGTAGTATTATAGTATTCGGGAATAAGTATAATAGTATTATACTTAATAAATTTAGAAGGGTTTTCCTATAGTTAGAATATTAGTAATAACTGATATATATTATTATACTTTAAACTAATATATAGAATCTATATTACTAAAATATATTACCTTTAGATAAGAAAGTAATTATTAAAAATATTAGTATAGAAGAGAAGAAAGAAATCTAGTAAGTAAAAAACTAATAAATAATTTATTTATAATCTATAAAAAGATTGGATTACTAGTAATTTTAGAAGGAACTAACTAATTACTCCTATTAATATATAATAAAAACAGTTAAATATATCATAAATTATAATGATTTTATTAATTTCCTTTATTTAAATACTAGAAAATCTATCTTAAGAACTATTTACCTTATTTTATTTATTTAGTATATTAGTCAAATAATATAAAGGTATCTCTAGTGGCTCTACTACTAGAAAAGTATATAAAAATAAGTATAATACTAAAAGTATTATATAATTCTACTGGTTACTATTCTAACTTAGTAGTTTATATAAGATATTACTATTCTATTTAAATATATTTAGACGTTTCATTCTAGTTAGAAGAAGATATACTTTTTAATAACCTACTTTCAGACTATATACTATATTATTTGTTTATTATATGAGTAAATAGTTAACTTTCTAATTACTTTTATATTTCTATAAAGCAAACTAGTAATAATCTATTTTAGTAGTATTACCTTAATTATAATACTTAGAATAGTTAATATTCTTACGCTACTTAGTATTATTATATTTTATATAGTATTCTATAATACCTCTTTCTTACTTTACCTCATAGATATAGATTACTTTAATATAATATTTAATAATATATATAACTAGTATTACTAAAGTAAAAACGTTATACTTATTATTTGAAAGTAGGGGTATTTATAGATATTCCTTCATAAAGAGAAAATACTTACCTCTATATATTTTATAGATTTAGGGATATAGAGATTTTACTATTAATTCGGATACTTAAGTATAGTATACTTCTATAATATCCTTACTAAAATAGGATATCTTATTAAATACTATACTTTTAAGCCTCTTAAGTAGTACTACTACTAGTACTAGATATATAACATTACCCTTTCCTACTTTTATTTTATTATATAAGAGAATATTAAGTTTAATTTTGAAATTATTATTAATATTATCTATATTCATAACTACCCTATACTCTATATTATTAATACTACTATAGTATTTAGCACTACTCACTTTTTACCTAATATTTGAATAAAAATAATATAAGAAGCTTTCAAGTTATACTAGATCAACTCTCACTAAAGCTTTCTGGATTTTATTACTACTAATATAGAAATCATATTTTAATCTGAAGAATTTAGATTAGAGGTAAAAGCTATAGGATTAACAGTCTAAATAATACTAATTGAGATATATAATAGTATTAGTAAAATTAAATATTACTATACTTTCCTCTACAAAGTATAAAAGATTTATTATAATAAAGTCTTTATAGTACTTTAAGAAGTATTTTTTTAAGTAGTAAATAAGGTAATTAATAATATTACTAAGCTAAATAACCTCGTACCTATATTACTTATTTTTAGTATATAACTACGTTTTATAGATAATTCTACTTTTTCCCTAGATATTATTAGTTATACTTATATTATATAAAACGTAATAGAGGAAGTCTACTATAATTATACTAAATATATTATTAATATAGCTTTAGTAATATATAATAGCCCTAGTATCTCACGTATAGTAGCCCTCTGATTTTAATTTCTTATATATATATAATAAAAGAAATATAGTTAGTAAAACCTATTTCGCCTTATTATTACCTATAATAAGATATATTTTCTTAAATTCTTTTAAAGTTTTTAAGACTCTTAAATAATAGCTATAAAGCTATATTTTAAGCATGACTAAGTATTCTAACTTATAATATTAATAGTAATATTGCTAGGTATATAACTAATAAATAGTTATTTTATCTATATCCCTAATATTACTACTAGAAGTCTAATATTACAAAGAGATATATATTCCTATAGTAGTATCCTGATTTCGTCTATCATTATTCCTATAATGCTTTAGAATATTTATTAAATACTATAAAATACTATTACTATATATAGTAGTAATTCCTCTATTATTAGTAATAATAATCTTTTATTTCCCTTAGTTATTAGTAATATCCCTAGTATATAACTAGGACTATTTAATTCTCTAAAGTATTATTTAGTTATTATTCTAGTTTAGATATTGAACTATAAGTCTTATTTTATGGTATATTTTATAACTAAAGAATAGTTAGATATAGGTTTCTGTTTTTCTTTTAATAAAAAAGATATTATTATAATACTAGGTTTACTATTTAAGAAGTTGATCAAAAAAGAAATTAGGAGTATTATTACTAATAGTATTATTAAGATTATTAAGTTTAACTCTATTTTCTATAAGGATTATAAGTATTTTAAGTTATATAGTATTAATAAGATTAAGAATAAAGATATAAATAAAATATGTAAGAAATTATATCTCGTAATTTGGGTTTTAGTAATAATAGTAAGTTTAAAATATTAATATAATTACTTATAATCTAATAGAATAGCTGATAATTAATTTTGACTATAATTCTAGCTTTCTTCTAGTATAAAAATATAATAATATACTTTTGAGATAGTATTTAAACTTATACCTATACTTAAATAGAGCTTATAAGGTATATTATAGCTAACTTATTATCTTACTTTAAAAAGTAATATTTTTCAAGATTTATGATAATTATTATAAAGTTATTATATAGCTTTATTAAGGCTAGTATTTACTAATAAGTAATTTATTCTAAATATTATAAAGAGTAATTATAAATAGAAATATTAATATATAACTTATATTTGTTTATCTTATACTATTCTAATAATAGTTTTAACCTTATAAATATATAAACTAATAATACCCCTAGCTTCTTAAATATTACTTTCTTATACTATAAGGATAAGGAGCTCTAAAAGGTTTTATCTAAGGTAAAACTAAAGATTACCCTTATAAAAACTATTTCTCCTATATTTAATAGAAGTATTTTAAACTTCAATAGTAATACTTTCTACTTATAGTAAAAACACTAAAAGTAAAAACTAGTACTTTTTAATATATATACTACGCTAGAGGTACTTAAGAAAGTATATATTAAATAATATATATATAGAGTATACTTTACTTGAATATATTAACCTAAAACATTATTTAACTTCTTATATACTATATAAAAGTAATAACTTTTTACTAACGATACTACTATTTTTAATAAGTATTTTAAATAGTAAAGTAAGTATTTTAATTATAGCTTTAACTTTATGTTACTTAACCTCTTAAAAGTATACTTCTGTATTTTTATTTATAGCTTTTTTACTAATAATACTAATTTCTTATTTTAATTAGGATTGATGATAATCCTAAGTTAAGAGATAGTAACTAGTAATAGCTAGTTCGATTTCTATAGTATTATTATATATTATTCTTCTATTAAAAATAAAAGAATTATTGGGAATATATTTACTTTAGAGATTTATANTAGCTAGTTCGATTTCTATAGTATTATTATATATTATTCTTCTATTAAAAATAAAAGAATTATTGGGAATATATTTACTTTAGAGATTTATATTATAATAACTAGTATAGACTTCACTTATATTATTACTTTATTATTTCAGACAATCCTTAAATACTAAAACTTTTCTTATATCCTAACTATTATATACACTAACTTATACTTATACTATAAATATCTCGTAAAGCTTAGTACTACTAAAGAGAACTATTTAATAATTAATATTATAGTATTCAGGTAATTATATAAGTACTACGAGCTCTACGAAATATAGTAAATTAATTGAAATAATGATATTACTAATACTTTTATAGAAAATATACTAAACTATACTCTCAAGAGATTTATTCATTTAAGCTATATAACTATTTAAATAGAGAGATAAGGAATCTAAGTAGAGTAGATAATAAGGGGTATTTAGATATTATTAGGTAAAAAGTAAAAAGATTGCTTTTGATATTATGTATACTTATTATTAATATTGTTTTTAATAGTATTTTTGGTATACAATTATAGCGTTTTTAGTACTAGCTTTTATATCTAAATAAAAGGGGTATGAGGTATATGGCAAAAAGAAAAAGTTGCTAGTATTGGTAATACTATACTATATAATATATAGTATTACGTATAGTATATACGTTTCTATATATATATATATATACGTGGCTATACGCCTTAGTATATAGTATATATAGCTATATACCTTACATACTCTCCTAGTAATACTTGTTACTAGCTATAGCCTAGTATTATAGTAGTTAGTAAGTAATTACTATACTATAGATCTAGAGCCTTATAAACTTATATATAAACACGTAATATAGTAATAGTAATAACGAATACTAGAACCTTTTTATACTTATATAACGAGATTATATATAGTATACGATTATTTTTTACGGATAAACTAATAATAAGTATTACTAGTAAAGTATAGAAAATATATAATTATATATACTATATATTTATATATATATATATATATATAAGTATATAGCTATATATACTATATATACGCGGAAGTATACGGCTATATATATTATATATATAGAGGTATACGGTATATACGTAGTAGTATATATTATATAGTATAGTACTACTAATATTACTTTTAAAAGTATTATAATAGGGTTATTATATTATACTTAATCCTTGCTAGCTAATAATACTTATTATAAACTAATAATAACTACTAGCTATAAATAACTATTAGTAAGAGCTAATAATTAGTAGTAGTTACTATACTTAGTTTATATAACTAGAAGGTCTATAACTACTAGTCACGCTTACCTACTACAGGATTCAAACTTACTACTCTTACTATTAATACGTAAAGGCTAGCTAAATATTAAATTACTATATTAACTAGTTTTAAACAAAATAATTTAGTTACTTTTGCTCTATACCTAGAATAGTATCTAAGCTCTTTACCCTATATATAGACTTATCTATAAATTTTACCCGGTA